>PVIR01000709.1:0-94314 GCA_004026965.1 Petromus typicus | reverse complement strand
AGACTTCAATTTTTGAACATTTAGTATGATGCTGGCTGTTGAGTTTTCTTGGACAGCTTTATAAGATTCAAATAAAGACACTCTCTCCAAATTTTCTGTAGAATTTTTATTATGAATGTATGTTGACTCTTGTTGAATGCTGTTTCTGCATCTGTTGAGATGATCTTTTTTTTTTGTTCTTGACTCCATTAATATAATGTATTAAATTTATTGATGTATGCATGTTGAATCAACCTTGCATCCTAGGAAAAATCTTACTTGGTCTGAGTGTATGATCTCCTTGATGGTTCTCTGTATTCTGTTTGTGAGAATCTTAGTGAGGATTTTTATACCTGTGTTCTTTAGGGTATTGGTCCAGTAGTTTTCTTTTTTGGTTGGCTCTTTATCTGGTTTCTAAGTCAAGGTAAAACTTTCATCCCAGAATAAATTTTGGAGTACTACTTTCCTTTAAATTTCATTAAACAGTTTGAGAAACAGTGGGATTAGCTCATCTCTAAATTTCTTGTAGAATTCAGTAATGGAACCATCAGGACCTAGGATTTTCTTTTTTGGTAAGTTTTTAAATTATGTTTTTATTTTCATTGGTGGATACTGGATTGTTTAGAATTTTTATTTCTTCTTTGTTCAACTTTGGTAATTCATATGTGTCCAGGAATCTGTCCATCTCTTCTACGAAAAACCAGTACTGGAGGATAGGTTTTCAAAGCAGGAATTGATAATTCTCTGGATTTCTGCTGGATCTATTTTAATTTCATCCTTTTAATACATAATCGTATGGATTTGACCCTTTAATATTTTTAGTAAAGTTGGCTGAGGGCTTGTCAGTTTTATTTATTCTTTCAATGAAGCAGCTCTTTGATTCACTGGGCTTTTTTGAATCATTCTCTTGGTTTCCATAGCATTGTTTTCTGCCCAAATCTTTATAATTCTTCCCTTGCATCAACTTTGAGTTTGTCTTACTCATCTTTTTCTAGGACATTAAAGTTCAGCAACAGGTTATTTATTGAAGCTCATTCTATTTTTCTATCATATGTTATAAATTTCCCTCATAGGACTGCTTTCACTGTGTTCCATAAATTATGATGTATTTTATTGGTATTATTGTTTAGTTATAGGAATTATCTGATTTCTACTTTAATTTCATATGTGTCCCATTGGTTGTTCAGGAGGGTGTTGTTCAATTTCCATATGTTTGTGAAGTTCTTGGAATTTCTTCTGCTATTGATCTCCAGTTGCACTGCACTATGGTCTGACAATATACAGCAGGTAATTTCAATTGTATGCATTTACTTCAGCATGTTCTGTGAGCTAGTGTGCGGTCTATTTTGGAGAATGACTCATGTGCAGCTGAAAAGAATGTATATTCCGATTTTGTGGCATGGAACTCTCCATAGACATCTACCAAGTCCATTTGTTCAAAAATTTGGTTCATCTCTAATATTTCCTTGTTGATTTTTTTGTTTAATTGATCTATTTGTGACAGGAGATTCCCCAATCAGTCTGTTGTTTTATAAACCAAAGAAGTTATTTCTTAAAAAGATTCCTTGGGGGCCAGGGAGTTAGCTCAGTGGTTCCGGCGCCTGTCTTGCAAGCGCAAGGACCCGGGTTCGATTCCCCGGTAACCACATAACAACACTGGGTGTGGAGACCCACACCCAGCAGCAACCAGTACCACATACCACAGTGCCGGGCGTGGTGGCTCACGCCTGTAATCCCAGCACTTGGGAGGCAGAGGCAGGAGGATTGTGATGTGAGTTGGAGGCTGAGCTCAGGGCCAGCCTGAACCACAAAGCGAGACCCTGTCTCAAAAAACCTAAAAAAAAAGATTCCTTGGAAAAAAGTCTAAGGTTTTTATTCTTTTCTTTCTTTCTTTCTTTTTTAAAAAAGCTTTTAATGATTGGAAGAAAGATAAGACTAGATGGCAGGATCCCTTAAAGATGGATACAAAATGAGGAAGAAAGCTAAATGAAGACAGGCAGTGGAAATGAGAATGTATGGACACATTATGGAGGACATTAGACTTTTGGAGTGGAGTGGACTATTGAGAGAAATAGCACTAGTTCTGGTGCACTAATACACAGAAGCTCAAAGAATGAGCACGTACATATAACTGTATGTATGCCTTCAAGTTAAAGTATTTTTGGAAAAACATTCAATAACATCAATAAAAAGTGCTAGCAGATAACAAAACTAGATTATTTTATTGTCCAAATATCCTCCCATTCAAACTCATTATGTGATTTTTCTTATCAAAGGTCCTCAATTGCAATGTTTGGAGTAAAAGAGAGGAGAAAGGATGTGCCTTTCGGTCCTCACAGTAATGAGGAAGGAGGCCCTTTTTGTGCTGAGTGCTTTGGGGGCCACAGGTGTCTTCCCAGGTACCAGACATTGCTCAGAGTGAAGAATGGTCTTGAAGCAAATAAGCAACCCTGGGTCCAGAGTAACTCATTTGCCTGTGAAAAATGTGGTGTCCTGTGACACATATGCAACAGTAAGTGCATAGTTTTGCTCGATTCTCACAGTTTGATTCTTTAGGCACATGATCATCTATAGATAGCCAGATCCTGAATGTGGACAACATGGAAAAGAAGATAGATTTTCTGTTTTTCATAAGTTTGCATTTAAGGGTAATATAATTCATCCTACTGTAGAGCACTTCTCCTTCTATATCATGCCAGTAAATAAATGCATAATTTTGAGCTATTGTTGCTCATAAAAGAGGCATGAGTTTCAATAATTATATAGGCAAAGTTTAAAAAATTTTCTTAGAAACAAAATTTCAGCTTCATCAAAAATTTAGACCCAATTTGGTCCAAATGTGCTGAACTGAGTGAAATTTTAAATATGTCCTGTTGGAGAAGATAAAGGAAATAACTGGTGATCAGAAAATGAAATTACTTCTTCATTATTAGAGACAGAGAATTTGTCATAATGCCTTGAGGAATATGAGAAGAATAAAGGAGATCAATCTGTTGTTTTATAAGCTAAAGAAATCTTTCATTCCAGAGCAGGTTAGGGATGGATACATCTTCCACTGATGAAACAAGAATTTTCAGGGATAGAATTATAAAACCAGCAAGGCTTGGACAGTTAGGTACAGGCAGTTACTTTTTAGTTGTACATTTTTCTAAGATATAAATATACAAGCTCTTGAATTCCTGATTGTTAATGAAAAAGGCAGACTGATTCCAAGTTTCCAGGAAGAAATTATAGATCACACCTTACATAGCCAGTAATTAATGAGCTATTGTTTAGGAATTTTTTTTCAGTGAGTGTAAAAACGTTCATGAGAATGTTCATGTTCTTTAGTCCTGCCTTTTCCTTAAAAGCTTACAAGTTAATGTTTCTACTGTGGAATTTTTACAGAACCTAAATTGAGTATTTTAATAATTTTAATATTTTTTACTTTTACCAATTATTCATATGTATGATACATATTTTAATAAATGTGCAAAGTCTCCACTAATTATCTATCTGTATAGGCTATATCACTTTCTATTTCTTATGGCATGTTATTTTGGGTGCTTGACTTTAAATTATATAAAATATTTATAATGTAGTAATAGCTATCACTTTTCTGGGGCTTTCATTGTTAAAACACTTTACACATATTATCTCTAGTTCTCATAGTGACATTGCAAAGTGATATTGTTATTCCTAGTTTGGAGTTATTTCTGAGTTTCTAAGGGAAATATAAGAACTGCTGACCTGAAAAGCCCATAGTTTCACTGTACTGGATTCTTTACACTGTACTATTATGATGGAACAAAGAAATAAAATCATTTGAACATTTGTGTCTGAGCATAGAAATAAAACCATTCTGAGGAACATGAAGTGAAGAATTTATTTGAAAGGTGACCTTTCAGAATCTGCATGTGTGTCTGGGCTGGGGCTGAGGTCAGCAGTCAGGCAGGAGGGAGTGGGAGACAGTGAGAAAGGGATTAGAGCAGAGACAGAGGAGCTGGGGCCCAGGGGGGATGGGGACGGTGGAGATAGGAGGGGAAGGGAGGTAAAGAGACCAATAGATGGTGTGCATATGTACCAAGCCCCAGCAGTGATTGTTCTTATAATGTGTTGCAAACACACACTGATAAACAAGGGAGGAGAAAATAACTATTACCCAAGGACACTCAAGGCAAAGGATCCCACTGGAACATAGCAGCTCAGTTTGATTGCTAAATCTTGGAAACAACCAAAATGTCCATCAACTGGAGACTGGATAGAGAAGATGTGGTTCTTTTATAGAATGGAGTATTACTCTACCATTAAAAATGATATGATTGAGTCATTCCTACTCAAATGGATGTACCTTGAGGATATCCTCAGTGAAATAAATAGGCCACAAATAATGTAAATATCATATATTTTCTCTGATATGAGAAAATTAAGAGGTAAATGAATTCTAGTATATACAGCAGATATTGTGAAATACAAAATATTTAAAAGGGAAGAGGTGTAGGGGTAATTAATGAGGGGGAAAAGAATGTGATAGTAATAAAAAAAAGAAAAGAATGTGATAGTAATAAAAAAGAAATAGATCTTATATATACAGGGGATGGGGAGTTGTAGGGTGAGTAGGGTAGTGGGAAAAAATGAGAATCAAGTCCTATCATATTCTAGTACAAACTCTCAATGTTTAATGCGATGATGATGTGCATATATTATGTAACAATAAAGATCTGAATAAAAACAATAGAAATTCAAATGGATAGACAGTGGAGATGTGAGAAAAGTAAGGGGAAAGAAAATAAAATGAGAAAATAAGAAAAAAATGGAAACAAATCTTTTGTAAATAAGGGAAAGAGGAGTTGAAAGGAGGGCAGGGCATGGAAAATATGAATCAAGATATATCACATACCAGAACAAATCCCCCAAGATGAATATAATCATTATGTTTATGTACAATGTGGTAATAAACTGAATTAAAATAAGTAAAAAAACAAAAAAGGAAAGCTGTTTTGCCCACACACATTTAAGAAGTAAGAGATGTCTATGTATTCTGTTGCAAATGTAAGACAGAGAAATTATTGCAAGTAATTTTGAAAAGTAAAAAGCCCAGCATCATAATGGAAGTAAACCCATTTTGACTCCTCCCCGCAGTGATGAGCTGGAGCGCATCATGTCGAGCTGGAGCCCGCCTCTGTCCCTTTGTGCCTGTGACGTCAGTGGTGCTGGGGCTGTAGAAGTGGTGCACGTGGTCGTGGAGCAGAGTGTGCACCTGGACTGCCCAGACCGGGGGTCAGGAAATGAAGAATAGCTCTTGAGAGCAGCCATGGGCAGCTAAGCCGACCCAGAGGGCGAGCAGTCCAGGTGAAAGCCCTGCTGTGGCTGTGCTTCCCTTTTACCCTCCCGCGGCTCACACGTGGGTCCCCTGAGGCCGCTCCCCACCCAGCTCATGAGGATTAAAAAACCAAGACACAAATTCCACCCTGCTCTGCCAACACAATGCAAACGCTCATGCTGAGTCATAAATACCATTGATTTGCTAGCAAGGAGACCATACAGAAAGATGTTAAGCGATTCCTTAAATTTTCAGACATTGATTTTTCTCTGTTGACCCAATGGAGTCATTATGTCTCCATCTACCAGGTAAACAGGTGGTGTGCACAGTAATATGTATTAGGAGGAGGAGAGGAAGATGCAAATGTATTTACTGTTCTTAACACCATGTACTTTACAGAATGATTAAATCTATTGACTAAGGTTTTGAAGCATTGAAAATCTTATCTGAAAGATGTTGCAACTCAAAGCAGAGGTGTCTACAATTTTAATGAGCTCTGTCTGAATGGAGAAGATGATAATGAATATCATTAGAGAAAATAGGGTAGAGTGTTTTTCTTCAGCTCAGCTCTGTGGCTACATTCTCCAAATAGAGGCAGGAAGTTTCTGCAGGAGTCAACGTGCTCCGATATAAACATTTGTGATGTGACATTTTTGGTACAAAGAAATGATCCTGTTTCTAAAGAAAGGGATCTAATGTGTCCATAAATGAGCATGTTGCTTTGTAGGATAGTTATGGATGTGGAAACTCAGAATATGACTACAAATGCCAAATGTTCACATGGGAATGGGAAGAGTCAGCTAGGAGACGCACAGCACTTTTGTGAAGCACAACCCAGAAGTGCTGACAGTCCTTGCACCTCCTGCATGCTTATGACAGCACCACATTATGAAGCTATCTTAGCTTTCCTAAAGCACCAAAGCTATTCTCAAATAGCAATGGTCACTGAGTTTTAAAATGTCTTGTAAAAGATATACGTACTGAGAAAGACTTCAGAAAAAAAAAAAAAAACAACCAAACAAACCTAGAGACAGGAGTCAAAGGAAATTAAATAACAGATTATTGCAAAGCTCAGTATGAAAGAGCACATATTTACTGTCCCACTGTTCCTGTATATCAGCAAGTCTCTGCCTTGTGGCTTCTCACCAGTTTGCCGTGCGATGTTGGTCCAGATTTTGGTTTTATCTGAAGTTGTCCTGGGGAACTGGTTTCTCTTCCACACTCACCCGGTAGTTGTTAGGAATATGTCGTGTTCCTAACAAGCTATATAGCCCTCAGGGGATGGGGCTTGCTCCCAGGTGCTGGCCACAGGTGCTCAAATCCTAACAACAGTGCGTTTTGTGAAAACATGCAAACTAAGAAAGCAGTGGATCTGTCAAAGGGAAAGCCGTAGTCCTGTAATGCAACCGCAGAAGCAGCTTCCCTCTGTAGACCAGTGAGAGCTACTTAAGGCATTCATCACTTCCGGGGTCAGGTTACTGGGGCCATTTTGGAAGCCACCAATCACCATCAATTCTGTGTGTCCAGCATTCAGCCACAGAAGCAGAATTGCTAGAGATACGTCCAGTGTAACTGTCTCTTTGCAAAACTGTATCAGAGGTTCCATGTTACAAACCACCAGTTGCCCAGTGGATGACAGTGAGTTATTTCTTGCTCTCTTCTCAAGATAAAGCAGTCATTGAAGTGAGCGGCTACAATACCAGGATATGTCTGTGCAGGAGGTCTGCCAATGGACACTCATTGCTACCCAGAGATAGGAATGTTAGCTTTTCAGAAGACACCTTTACTGCTATACACTCCCTCTCTCACTCTCTTCCTACCATTGCAAAATATAGGTTGTTTTAAAAACATATCATCATCATCATCATCATCAGCAGCAGCAGCAGCGTCATTTTCATTCTAGATATTGAAAATTGAACCCAGAGCCTTCACACTGAGGTACATATTCCTTATTTACTTTTTGAGAAAGGATCTCATTTAAATCACTAAGTTGCTCAGACAGGGCTCCAACTTGTCAGCCTCCTGCCTCAGCCTTGCAGAGTGCTGGCTTTATAGATGTGCCAGCATATCTGGTTTAGCTTGCTTTTTATACTTAAGTGCACAATTAACATATCATGAATGGCTTTCTATGGCATAAAATGTGCACTCTGAAATGCTCATTTAATTCTGTGGATTTTAATATTTTAAATTGTATTTCCATCACTGCATATTGCAGCTTTTGCAGTTTTTCATTGATATAAAAAACTAATACATTATTTCTTTTAGTTTAGTTGCTATAAATAAAAATACTAAGTCAAAAATTTGAACTATTTTAAAGTTTAGTAGGACTAATAAAAAGCTCATATCAATTTATATTCTTAATAAGTACTATATGGATATATTTATTTATCTTGCATTATTCTGAATTAGTTTATTACAAATACTTGCTTATTTGTATGGAAAAACTCTTAACTATATTTTTTTACTAATAGTCATTTTTTTAAATGAAGATAATGATGTGCTTTCACTTCTCCTTTTGGTACTTGACAATTCATATCCTTACTAATAGGACTCACCTTTTGACTAACCTGTAGTTGATGCACCTCAACTTCAAAACCGTATTCATCATCCAAATTGATCCGAAATTTATTAACACTTTTTGTTTTGCAAAAAACATGATTTCCAGAAGAGGTAAAAGATGGTACAGAGATATTATTGTGTGTATATAAGTATATCTCATTTTCTTCTAATTCAGTATCATATAACCATATTTCAGTTACCAAACCAAGACACTAACATTGATCCAGTGCTTTAAACTAAATTATAGATAATTCAGCATTCTCAATTTTCCCACTGGTGTCTCTTTTCTAGGATGCAAAACAGGATACCATACTGTAATCACTTGTCTTATCTTTTTTGTGTCATCCATCTGGGATGATTCTTTAGTGTTCCCTGTCTTTCAAGACATAACATTTTAAATAAGTATTTTCAGTGCATATAAAATACAGTATTTAGTTTTTAAAAATATACAGGTTTTACTGAATGTCTCTTAATTTAGGTCTCACTTTTCTCACAGTTCACCTTGGGTCATAGATTTGCGGTAAGAATACCACAAAGGTGATGTGCCCTTTTCATTGTGTACCATTGGGGTAAATTATATTAATCTGACTTACATTGGTGATATTAACATTGGTTACTTGGCTTTATACATTGAATTATGCATCTTTGAACATTGTATATTGAGCTCTTAAGCCTTAGATTTTCAGAATGTGATCTTGTTGGGAAATAGCCATTGCAAATATCATCCTTAGAGACAAGGTCTTTCTGGAGTGTAGTGACCCTACCAGTATTTCTGATGTGGCTATTACAAAGGGAAACTTGTACACAAGCACTGACACCAGGGAAATCATAGGCAAGTACCTGGCAGGTGCTTCTGAGAGCCAGGGGATACCCAAAAGCTTAAACACCAATGAGGAGTATGAAGATCCATGTGACAGGGGCTCCCTTCCAGCTCTCAGAAGAATCAGTGCTGTTAATACTGTACTTTTGAGCTTTTGGCCTTTCAAAACTATTAAAAAACAAATTTCATTAGATGTCGGTATGCAGTATGTATGATTCCACTATTTGGGAGGCTGAGGCAGGATGGTGGATGTGAGTTCAAGGCTAACTTAGGCTATATAGTGAGTTCAAGGCTACATAGTAGGATTCTATCTCACTTCTGCCAGCCCCCCAAAATGAAATAAAATAAATCTTTATTGTTCAAGCTATTCTGTTTGTGCTACTTTAAGGCAGCCCTAACAAACAAGTAAACTTGGTTAATGTTTTGCATTTTTTCCCTTTCCATACTCCTCTGTTAGAAGTGAGTGACTGTTTTGAGCTCATTCTCAAGGGGTGAACAATTATGGTCTATTTGGAAGGAGTAGTAAACTAGTAATGGATGCCTATTCAAAGAATTACAGTAATTGTTAAATATTTTCACTAGATATTTTGAAAAGTAGGCCAAGGTTCTGTTTCTCTTTAGGCATTTGTTCAGTAGTTGTAACATTTATTTATATGTTGATCTTTGCGTGATAAGGCAGTATTGTCATTTTCTTGCTCAAATTATTCTATTTTTTTGTCATAGGTCACCCTTTTAGTTTAGCTTATGACATGATTGTGACCAAAAACTTTTTTTAAGCATATTTTATCTTTAGGGAGCATAGAGCTCTTCAGACTTCTGTCCTCTGGACCTAAAATTGTTTCTCTGATAGACATTTTGTTAAGGTTTATATCTAGATGTGTCCCAAAAGCCTCCTCTACTTACAGGTGGGGTTTTTCTGAAAAGATTGAATTATGGGGAAAATAATGGTTTGCTTTAGAAGGTGGAGTTTGATGAGAAGAAATAAGACACTGGGGCCCGTGGGTCCCTCCCTTCACTGTCTGCTTTCTGGCCACCGTGATGTGAGCAGTTTTTCTCCACCAGAACCCTCCCCCATGCTGTCCTACCTTGGGGCCAGTAGACCATGTACTGAAAACACAAGCCAAGATAAAGACCTCTTCTTCTAAACTTTGGTTGTCAAGTATGTTGTCTCAGCAAGGAGAACGTGACAAAGACCTGCTTGTATTAGAGAAAGACAGCCTAGCAATCATGATCCTAGTACTAGCTCTACACTTGAGATTTCATTTCTTCTACATTCTTGTAAGTCTCCTGAACAGAGAGTGCTAGGGTATGTATGTGCATGTATCCTAACCTGAGTGTACAACAACATTATTTATCTGTATTTATGTTTTTATATGCTAATAGCTTAAAAAAACATGAATTCATGTCAGTATCTCTGACTCCAGCTCAGGACCACAAGATTTGAATTAAATTCCCCTTTTGCTTCTTAGGATTTATTCCTGGGACAGTGAGAAACTTGCCTGAGTTTATCTACAGCCTATTGGCTTTTGAAACTAAATTTACAGATAAAGTAATTTGAGATTTACAAGTTTATATTTCCGCTATCAGTTTCCCATGGCTACTGAAGCAAAGTATCACAACTCAGTGGTTTATAGCAATGAAACTTTATGCTTTCACAGTTCTGGGGAGTGCATGTTTGAGAGCAAGATGGATTCCTGTGGAGTCTCTGAGCGGCAATCTGTTTCGTGGCTCTTCCTGTTAGCAATGGTTGCTGGTAATGCTCAGTGTTCCTTGACAGGTAGATGCATCTCAGATTTCTGCCTTTCCTTACCCTGCATGTCTCGTCCAAATGTCTATCTGATAAAGACAGCGGTCATATTTGGGGCCCATTCTAATCCAGTGTGAGCTGATATGTATTTGGTTACATTTGTAAAGATTTTATTTGCAAATTAATTTACAAGTTACAGGTGGACATGAACATTTTGGGGTTGTTTCTGGACCTGTGAGAAACCAGTTAGCCCACTGAAGTACAGCGTCACATGCAGTTCCTTTTGTCAGTAGCCTCATGCAAACACTGTTTTACAACTTACTCATCTGACGTGTTCTCTGTCTTCTTTATCACATGCTGATACATACTGATTAATGTAGTTAGGTTCATTTGTCATAGTCTCTGTCAGGGAGGATTCCTAGCCATCTTGTGTGTTTTTCTTGCAGACTTTCTCACAGTGAAATCACTTGTGATAAATGTGAGGATTTGGGGAGGAATGCAGTTGTATTCTCCTTTAAAGCCAAAGATATGCCAGGTAGAGGATGAAGTCAGCCAGATGGTACTGAAGGAGGAAGTAAAAAATGAAGGTAGTCTGGAGCACAAGCTAATCTATGAGATGATGAAGGCAGAGACAAGGTTCCCAAACAGCAAGCTTTGTGCCAGGGAGAGCTCAAAGGAGCTTCTCTGCATGTCTTTGCTCTGCTCATTCTTACAGGGAGTGAGTTGGAGTTATAGAATCTGGGATAAGGTAAGAGTGCTAGCATCTTCAATGATTGGTGTACTCTTGGCCAATCAGGTTGTTGCTGGGATGAGCTGTTGCTAGGGTGAGCTGTTGCCAGGGTGAGCTGTTGCTAGAGTGAGTGAAGGGTGATGGGGTAAATGTATGAAAGTGGGTCCCTAAAAATAACTATTCTACACCTGCAAAAAGTTCATGAAGGGCAATTTCCAGGTGACAGGTGGTCATTTCTGTGTCTGCCAAGTTAGCTACTTCATGCCGTGTCCCTGCCTGTCTTCGTTTTAACTTTCCCTTCATGATCCACAGAAAATGAATATTTATAACACCAATGACTATTTTGTTAATATAATTATTGAGCCTTAAATGTAATTGATCAGTTGTTTCGAGGATGTACTGCGAGTCTACTTTCTAGAATTTAAGCTATTTTAATAAAATTGTTATATTGAATAATGCAATGCTGTAGGGAATCTTAAGTCCACAATCAAGTGGATAGTCTAAGTGCAGAATTAGTAGGCTAAATCACAATTTAATGTTAGTCCACTTAGATTTTCCTATAGTTATGTATCCATGAATCCTCTATCAATCTATTTATCCCCCCATCCACTCCATATTTATACTTGGTATGATTTAGATATTGTTTTAAACTTTTTACAGCTTTTCTTAATCCATATTACAGCCTTTCTGGAGAAGAAATATTATAGTTTCATCTTACAGTTAGGAATCTGAATGAAAGCACGATGAGAGGAATTTTTCTCATGTCATGAGTTTATCGTATTTAATAATCTGAATTAGTTTTGAGTCTGTGGCTGGGCATGGTGGCTCATGCCTGTAATCTCAGCAGAGGCAGGAGTATTGCCTTGAGTTCGAGGCTGGCCTGAGCTACATAGTGGGTTCAGGGTCAGCCTGAACTACGAAATGAGACCTTGTTTCAAAAAACTAAAAAACAAACAAACCAAAAAAAAAAAAAAAAAAAAAAAAAAAAAAAAAAAAAAAAAAAAAAAAAAAAAAAAAAAAAAAAAAGAAAGAAAGAAAAGAAAAATAAAAGAAATCATTTTGAGTCTGTGATTTCTTATCTAATTTTCTGTATGGATTGTGTTTTATTTCCCTCTGTATTCCACATAGACCTAGCATGGTCTTTTATGGAGGTTACTTAGCAATAAAGAGCTAGAGAGACAGATCACTATGTGAGGTTAACCTTTTATTTTGGAGGTTATCATGCTTTACTACTTAAAATTTTTACCTCCAAAATAAGATAAACTTTTAAACAAACTAATAAATATATATGACCTAAAACATTGATATGAAAGACATGATAATTCAGAACCTATGTAGTCATCAAGTTTGAGTATTTACAGAAATCTTGGCAATTTCATCCCATTCAGGCTCCATGAATGAGGATCTTACCGGAAGTCACTTTTAGTTCCAAGGCCATGCATCTTTGTTGCCCTCCTGCCTTGCACTGCAGGCACTGTATTAATTTTCTGATCTTCAAATAAAGATGAGGGATGTATGAGTGACTGCATCAATGTTTCTAGGCCCTTGAATGTGAGTTTATATTTCTTTAGTGTTCCCAACACAAGAGCTTTTCTTTGTAGATCATAATACCTTTAAAATTAGAACTATAGTCAAGAAATCAGATCCAGCTGCAACAGTATTTCATTCAACCCCCAAAAGGGCGCTGTCTGTTGGAGAGCTTCACTCACTGGCAGACCCCTTTCTACTGATATATCCTTTGGTGGTCTGTTTTACCCTGTCTTGTGATTCTATTTACAAGCCCTCCTCCCACTGAGAGACATCAGCTGTGGAGCTCTGCCTTTTCCCTGCCTCTCCTGTACTCCCTGTCTATCTTTGCTTTTATAAAGGTTATTTCCAGATTTCATCAAAATAACTCTCTATAAAGAATACTATCAGACAGCTTTCTTTCAGTTTCTAGGCCCCCACTCTTTCTTGCCCTAAATAATGAATTAATTATTGTTCCAAAACTCATCCCTTATAACTATGACTATGCCAAAGAAGTTCCGCATTCCTATGTGCAACTTCACAAAATGGTTGTTGCCTAAGACATATAAAAGGTCAAAAATTTATGGGGAGATGTGTACCCCTTAGGGAGGGATTTTCTGGTATAAAGACTCCATTACGATGCTATTTTTTTCATAGGACTCCAGGAACAAATAGTAAATGGAAATATTTATTTTAAGCCAATATGATTCAAATAGCTTATTTAACTAGATGCTTCTCATCTGAATATATTCTTTATAATCTACGTGTTTCTAATTGTAGACTCTTCTTAATCTAGAGATATGAAGGCATATAGCCTAGAGATTTCTTTGAGAAGAGTTGATGAGCACATCAATTCTGGTTCTGAAATTTACTGACATGATCTTTCTTTGCGCTTGCTGCGCACTCTCTGTTACGTGTTTGAACAGCATATGAAAGCAAAAGATGCGTAAATATTCAAGGGCAAACAAAAATTAAAAGAAATTGTATGAATAATCAAAATAAAGGCCGGACTTGACCATAGCATTGCAACTGCTATCTAAAAGGGTCTAGGGGTGTGCAGTTTTATTTTATTTTAAAGAGAAAGCTGTTTTGATCAAACCCAATTGTTTCTATTTTTTAAATTCTTGGCACGTTACTTCTGTAGAAGATCCTCTTCCAAAAGAAAAGACAGACATAGCTTCCAGCCTGCAGGCCTGAGCCCCAGGGAAACAACAGTGGTTTGATATAGGCAGGCATGTTTATTTGTTGATATAGGCGAGTATGTTTTGTTTTGGACCAATGTATGGAGGAACCAGTGTGTGTGGAATGCTTGGCCTTTGGACAGTTGATCATTTGGGCTGTGGATATCTAGTTTGTGTTCTGTAGCAAAGAATGTAGACAAGTGAATTAATTTGTGGGTATTACAAATAGAAAGGTTAAGTACCTTAAAGAAGGCACAGTAATGTATTTTAAAGTCTTATAAGTCTGATAAAACTGTCAGAAATAAAAGGAGAATGTTGATCAGTGTGACGACACCTTTGGAATTATTGAGGCATTCTTGGTAAACCTCTACTTAGAAATGTTACAGATAATCATAAGCCATTTTAATTTTCTCTTGTTATTCATGTTTCTGGTGAGGATATTTAATGATGTGGATAGATTTCTGACTGTGCTAATACCATCATTTATAATAATTCCCCTGACTTCTTATATTTGTAAGCACCTTATAAAGTGAAAATAATAGGCTTTCTCTAGGATTTTCTGTTATAAAGAGCTATTTTAGGTCTTTAAAACAGAACTTTATAAGATAATATAAATAATACTTCCCCTGCTAATCTCTGTGAAGAATCATCACCCTCAAGGATTTTCTCCAACTCTGTTCTGTGAGGAGTTGTGCTTTTCTGTAATTTCTGGAATAATGATCTCAACACAGAATCTTCTTAGGTTAATGAAAATGGCACTTGAGCCAATAAAGAATTCAACTGAAAACGACTGAGTGATCAGTTATTTATATTTTGTACTTTGAAGCTTATTTTATGCTTTTTCTTCTTGGATTCACAATTTACCAAACCGAAAGAAGGTCAACCAGTTTTGTTTGACTAGTTTCAGAAAAAAGTATTTAGTAGAAGAAAGTAAATGCTCAGAAAGGCTATAGCGGGCTTTAGTTTGAGCCTTTGGGAGGAATTTTGCTCTCAGTAACTCAGAGCTAATCCCTCAGTAAACCCTGGCCTCTCCAATCTGGGGGCTCCATGGTCTCAGTGACTTAGCTGCAATCTGGGGATGGAAGAGCCTCTGCCAGTTACCGGGGTCTGGCAGAAGATGTTATCCGCATGTTGGCTTAGGCTTTGACAGCAGAGAATATGTTTTATATTAGATGAAAACCAGTTCCTGAATTACCTGTGCCTCATCTGCACTCATACAATCTGCAGTTCTCTTCCTTGCCCCCTGAATTAGGGTCCTAAGTAATCTTACATGTTTCTCACACATATTTAAGAAAACCCCTCTTCTCATGGTCTCCATGCCTCCTTGTTCTGTTTCTAACCCTCAATTGTTCTATGATCCCAGGTCTGAGAGCTATTCCCTGATCATCAGAGCCACTGCCTGGGTAAGCCCTCAACTTAGCTACTTTTTAAATTTTACTGGTAGGAGCAGTTCATTACTTCTGCTTGTCTTCTGTTAGGAGTATGCAGTTGAATGTGCACATCCAACAGTGTGTGGGACCCATCTACTAGCAGCTCGTAAGAACTGATAGTTCATTGTTTTTGCAACTATGATAAAAATAGGCAATTCTGAAAAGACTTGAGTTTGTCAGGACCTGTTTATAACTCATGTAATATCTTGCTCTAGCAGCAATAAATAAACTGGTATTGTTCAGTTACTATGAGGCTCATTTCTCATGATGTGTATATCTCAGGACTCCTGAGGGAGCCTGGGATGTGCACCAGAGGGAAGAAAGAACTGAATTGTGGGAAAAGAGAGACATCTCCGCTCAGTGTTTCCAGGTTGTTTGGGTCCAATGTGAGTGAGAAAGAACAGCTAGGAGGTAGCTGAAATTACAATTTGTGTTCCCCCCTGAGGGAGGAGCATGCCACCTCACCTGGGTACCATAGTGTAGATAAAGCAGTAAAGTAAGCAAATAATCAAATTCCTATTGCACATATGTGGGCATACAAAAGTTCCTTTAGAACATCAATTCCAGTAAAGTGGCTCAAATCTCCATTTTCTGTGGATTAAGATGTAGAGGGCTGTCTTCAAGGGTTGCTAGGTTTCTCCAGATGCCCATATTTCCTCAGAGGAAATGTTCTACACCATGCTCTGTGTGCCGTTCCACCTTCACATCATGCAGCACGTGTCCTCTTGTCCCCCTTGTACTTTCTCCAAAAGCATCAATCCTCTTCTCATCTCTTTGCACACACCTTGGGATCCAAGACCTCCTCCCTGCCAAGCACTGTACATTCACATGGTTTTGTATGTGATGAAATTGTTATTGTTTGGCAAATAATCAAAGAAAAAAAATTAACTCTTGTGTTCATGCATCCAGAAAGCATTCCCAAAATATGCTGATGACCTCTGTCCTTTGGCTGCTGTTTCTTGACTTCATCTCCTCCTATCCAGAGGCCCCAATGCTAATCTGTTCACTTTCCTGTTAAAGGAAACAATAACAGTTGGAAAATGAAACACACCATCAAAGCTTTCACTAGCCACCCTTATACATTATCATTCAGAGAAATTTGACATAGCTTTGTTTTAACCTCCCTTTGTTCTAGTACTTGGATCACCAGACATCTTTCCTTTTCCTAGTTCAAACATCAGTCCTCTCCCTGTTGCATCCAGCTCCAATACAAATACAGCCCTCCTCTGTGGCCTGCTACTTCCAAGGCATGTTCTGATACATTTTATAGCCAGTGAGAAATTTCTGCCCACCAATGAAAGCCACCATCAGCATTCAAGCATAATCTTTTTTTGCAGTTCATTTCTCATTTGTAAAGATCTGAATGTATCTTTGTTAGTGGAAGCTTTTGTTGTTTTTGAGTAATTTTGCATAGTACTGCATGCAGGGAAGGTCTGAAATATCTCAGGACTGTTAACAGCCAAACTATCCCAAAACACTCTGGTAGTTTGACAGTAAATTTTTCAATCACTACTTAATTACCTCTGTGCTGTGGAGAGTTATGAGACACTGTAAATGTCAAATGTTTTTTGTGTCTCAGATTTCTGTGAGGGACAGATGCATCCCGAGCATGGCTGGAAAGACTGAATATAAAGAGATACAATTTTAAAAAATTACTTAGGGCTAAGGTCACTTTTAGAGAAAGATTACTTAATTATGTTGTAATAGGCCTGGAGGAAGTACAATCTATTCTTAATTTTCTTTAACACCTCCACAGATTCCCTTCTGTACTGTCTAAAGAAACTCTTACACAAGAGGGAATAAAGCATTGTCTCACCTTATTATTCACATCCTTTGCCAAACATTTATTTGTATGAAATCATGGTCCTTCCAACTTCCTAACCAATATACAAGAATATTGAAGAACCTAACTGAGGTCGACACATTGAAAAGTTTACTTAATGAATATTTGTTTGGTGATTTTTCAAATCATGTATTTTAGTCTAAAGATTTGAAGGACTTAAACATTGGAGCACAATTTTTCATATATAAGTTTTATGATGAAAAATCTCTTCATCAGACGAATGATATAACACTAGTATACTGTACATTTGTGATAAAAGGAGTAATGCTGTTGTAGTACATATAGTTTTAAAATTATTGCAAATAGCTAAGTTAGCTAGAAATTGTCGGAAAGGGACTGGGCCCAACATACAGCCATAACAGAAAGGGGGCGCCACTCAGGCCTATGGTCAAGGGCTGAGTGGATAGAAACCAAGTCTTATAGTAGAGGCATGGTGGCCAAGCCTGCACTTTCCCAGAGATGAACAGTAGCTGGGAGCTGTACTGTGATCAGCAACATCTGGTCCAACAATCCAAAGCAATACAGCAAATGCATAAAACTGTATAGGGAACATCTAGGTGGATAATCAGAACTCTGACCCACACTCCTGCTACTTCCAAAAATGTCTTTGCTCTTCTCCATGCTCTCTGTGCCCTGCTATCTGCTTTGTTTCTCTATAGATCAACATTAGCTAAGGAACAGTATTGTAATCCAATAGGTTGATTGTTGTTTGACCCAGTGTAACTTGTGATATGATTTTACTATATAAAGCCCCTTAGAAAAACAGCCTCAGCTGAACCCACTTTCAAGACCTTTCTAGCCTCTCATGAGCTTTCTGCTAATAAAACTCTACATGTTTTTGGCCTTGCATCCATTCTCCAGCATTCTGAGACATGAATTCAGCACATTTAAAATACCAGGAGTTATTTCCCAGTAACCAAATCACAGAGATGATAAGGGAACCAATTGGTGATATATTGGTTATGAATACTAGCTATATCAAATTGACTTAAAGTACCATGTTTCTTAGCCTTTGAAGAGATCTAGGTACTTCTAAGCTCACAAGTGATTGATGAGAATTATTGACAGTCAGAAGATGAACAAACTTATCCTGGGCTTTAACTTGTTAGTTCCTAAAAGCATGATTTGTATTTTTTTTCTGAAGTCACAGACTTGATTCCTGTGATTGTTCAAAGGGGTCTAAAGATGCCCAGTAAGGACAGAGGAAACTGACCTTCATTTTGTTCTTCTCTCCTTTATTACATTAAAATTTCAGATCAGATCTTTGCTTACCTCTGCATAAAGACATGTTTATCATTTAAGAAATGTCTACTTCGAATAGGCAAAACAAAGTTTGTTTGCCCTGACATATAAAACCTGCACATCCTCCTTTATAGTGAGGGCACCAAGAGGAGAGATTTTCAGAAATATTTAATGACCAAGTAGTATCCAGAAGTCTCAGGTTATTGCCCTAAACCTTTGGTTACCTTGGAGTCTAGCAATGTTCTCCCAAGACTGAGGCAGAAGTAATTCTCTCCTTGAGACTGAATTGACCCCTTGAGAAATAAAGGCTTCTCCTGGAGTCATTTTGCCAAGTTGGAAATGAGGTATGGATGGATCTTCCAGACTCCAGCCCACTCCAGCTCACCTAAATGGCTGTCTTGCTCTTGTGTTAGCAGTCCGGCCTGATTGTCACCAGAGCTGCCCCCCTCCAACCCCCAGGCATAGCCCCCTGAAGTTCCTTTTGTGTTTTGTTTTCCTCCCTCTGACTAAGGATTTGCCTGTATCTCATACTAACACATCCGAAAATTCTCCCTATCTATGAAAATGAGCCAGGAAACTACTCTTTCAGTTGACTTGATGTCCCCATCTCCTCTTTGGGGAGACAGTACCATTTGGTGACAAGTAATTCTGTTCACATGCTCCCTCATATTGCTGCAGGTATGTTACTGTTTGCCTTCTTGGTTATGATTTCTTTTCAGGTGGGTGACTTGTGATCCCCAAGGGAAAATTAACTGAGTGTTCATGAGCTATGGAGGAAAGAACAGAAATAAACAGAGAAGCAAAGGGAAAATGTACACTGAGTGCATGCAAATGAGAAAGTGAATGTATATGACTGAATCAACAATGTTCAACAAATAGGAGACTAAAGAATCTTATGTGCTGAGGGTTCAGAGAGCCAGTGACTGCGTCCAGGACATTCAGATCTGGTGACACCATTGATCTGCTACTGAACTAGGCCAGTTTTGCCCTCCATGTCATAAGCTCATCAGTGGGATGAGTTTTGCTGAAGAAAAAATTTATCAGTGAAGTGACTAAGTGTGTAAAGGTGGGAAAACGGCTTTTGAATCCATCTCCCTGGGGAGTTTGAGGTTGTTTCTGGGATAGATAAGCAGGGAGATCTGAGGCATGAAGAAGGATATTGCTGGTAAAGTAAAGTAGTTGATGGTCTGTCTGCACATGTGAAATACCCTTATGGCTCATGATACTGCACATATCCTGAAAAGGGTGCCACTTGCTCTGAGAGTGGGTGTGGCCTGTGGACATGAAGTCACCCCTCACATACTTGAGGAGGCCTAAGAAAGAGTCAGTGGTTTCAATCAATTTGAGCACCTGAGGTTCCTGAAAATACCTTGGAAAACTGTGGCCCTCATGACTCATCTGTCAAGTGTTGTCTACAGCAAAGCTGTTAGGCTACTTGATGTGTTTTGCTTAATTAGGTGACCCCTAAAGTTAATAATGAAAACAATTAATTAAAAGCAAATGAAACTAAAGGGTTTATTCAGGGTTTCCCTCAGTTTCAAATCTAGTGCTGTTTGGTAGATGTCCAGCAGAGAAGATGAGTCACACAGATGCTTGACCTAAAAGCTGGTAAATAACTTTGACTCCTCCATCTCCTTAGTCATCCAATATACTCCATAACAAAGTACTTTTAAATTTTTAAATCAGCTCCATCTTTTTTCCCAGCCCTCTCAACTTTATTTCTCTCCTTTAGATTTTTATCAAACTCTGTTGTTGCAGTGACTTCTATGAATGGTCAGACTCTACCTTCTGTGCACCCTAATTCACTCTTTGTGTAAGTTGACTGACAATTCTCTTCCTGCTGTACTTCTATAGTCATCACAGTGGTTCACTTCACCTTTTAGCTGGAGTTATTT
Source organism: Petromus typicus (assembly GCA_004026965.1). NCBI lineage: Eukaryota > Metazoa > Chordata > Mammalia > Rodentia > Petromuridae > Petromus > Petromus typicus. The sequence goes on along the minus strand of PVIR01000709.1, from coordinate 74,080 downwards.
CTGTGATTGGTATCCTGGCCAAATGAGACCTAATCATGAGGCATAGTCTAGGTAAGATATTTAGCAAATGGTCACATTATCCTATACATATGCATCAATAGAATGATAGGTTGCATTTGCCTGTTTGCCATGACCTACATAAAATGAGTTTCAGGTAGTTATCATTTTAATGGGCTTAGGTCTATTAGCAAAATTATAATTGAAGTGTAATGTAATTAATATATATCAAACTCCAAGAATCAGTGAAGCTGTATCTCAAGACTCAGGTATTATCCATTGCAAGCTAAAGTAAAATTAGATGATAAGAAACCTGTAGATAGTTTTGACTCACTGATTTAGTGTTCCTTAGTAAAGATGGATTCTCTTGACTTGTTATTACTAATTAAAATTCACAGAGGCCATTCTCACGTGGATTTCTGTCATATGAAATAAACCTGAAAATAACAATGACACAATTGGATGGTGTGCCTTTAAACTGTGTTCTCAGAAGGAAATAGTGTCCCCTCTAGGGCATTCTTTGAAGTCTTTCACAGCCTTCTGCCGCTGTTATTTCCACACCCTCTGTTCTTGGACATCTATTCTCTGAAAGAGCCACAGCCATCATCCCCTGACCACATACCAGGCAGAACCCACCTTTTGGTCAAGGGCCACCCAGTTTCAATTCTGTCAGACTTCCATATCCCTCTCTTTACCATTTGTCATGTTTTGTGCACTTGAGACACTGGGCCTTTCCCTTTTCCATAGCATTTTCCATGCTTAGTTGAGAAGGTGCCTATATGTTTTGTGTACGCCAGGCCCTCTGACAAGAGCACTTGGCCTATTGGAAACATCAAATGCTGTCCAACTGAATCTGTCAAAGAGTAGTACAGTCTTGAACTACCATAGAAAGTTTGGAGAGACTGGGCCTTGCACCAAACGCACAAGTTTTAGGGAAAGATGTTCAGATCAAGGCAAAAATTACACAGAACTGCAGAGGTGATAGTGAAGGGGATAGTAAACAGAGAAGTTCTTTGCATGAAGGGTCTATGTGAAGAGTACTGCTTGTGACTGTGGATCAGCAACATAGGAGCAGACCACAGGGGAGGGCACCTGAGAGGTCTCTGCTTTCCTCAGTGGTGAGCTGCAAGCAGGTGCTCTTAGGAGTGGCTTTTACCCTAAATCTCATTTTCATGTCAGTGTACAATCAGTCAGGAAGATGGCTTGTGAAAGAAATGAGGAAAGCCTCAATCATAAAGAAATATTTCTCCAAAGTTTTGCAATGAAAGAATCATAGACTATTGGATCTAAAAATACATTTTGTCCTTTGCCTTAAGTAGAATTCCTTAGAAAACTTATTTTACACTGAAAAAAGAAATGTTCCTATGTTTAAATAAGTTAGAATACTAGAGGAAGTTTTCATTCTAAGATTTGATGAATGAATATATTTTTTTCTCTATTTGTGTATGAGTGTCACTAGGGACAGAACCCAGCACCTTCAAACTCACTTGTATTCTCAGACCTTCTGAAATTTTTGAAGTTTCAGATAGGGCATCACCAAGATGCTTATTTTAGCCTCAAACTTGGAATCCTCATGCTGTCCAGGGTGCTAGGATTATGTGTATGTACCACTATCTCTAGCTAGTGAATAGGATTTTAACTAAATTTTTAGAAATGTGACACACAAGTAAGTTTTCCCAAATGCTCTGTTCTGAAAAATGTGTCAATATGTCATTGCACACTTCAGCATAGTTTAAGAAGTACATTATGTCATGGGTGGAAGTGAGCACGTGCACAAAGACACACACACACACACACACACACACACATTTGAATAACTATAATAACCTCGAGCCAAAAAAATATAGTGGAAGGTGTAATATTGCGTGACTTCAAAATATTCTTCAAAGCAGTAGTAATCAAAACAGCATGGTTTTGCTTAAAAACAGATACATGGTCCAAGGGAACAGCATAGAAAGCCTAGAAATAAACCCAAGTATCTCTGACCAATTGATATCTAACAAAAACACTTATACAATGCATTATAGAAAGCCAGTCTTTTCAGTAAATGATATCTAGAGATATCTAGAAAAACTAGGTGCCCATATGCAGAGAAATTAAATTAAATCTCTATCTATCATGTGTTACAAAAATCACTTCAAAGTGGATTAAAGGTTTCAATGTAAGACCTGAAACTATGAAACAAATAGAGGAAAACATTGGAGAAATGCTTTAAGATATTGGAATGGGCATGGAATTTTTATACAAAACCTCTGAAGCATAGGACTAAAAGACAGAAATTGATGGGATTACACTACAATCAAAGAGCTGCTTAATAGGTAAGGAATCAGTTAACAGAGGGGAAAGACAACCTATAGCATGGGGAAATAAATTATACATTTCGTGGATTAATAACCTCATTTCATAAAGGTCCTAAAAATTTCAACAACAGACACTGCTCAATTAAAAATTATCTGTAAGTGTAAGTGAATATTTCCCAAAAGATTGCCTATAAATAGGCAATTTACATGAAAAAAAAATCTCAATGTTATTAGTCATCAGGCAAAGCAAATTAAAGCCACAAGCTATCCCCTCACTCTGGGAAGAATGGTAGTATCCAAAAAGACAAAGCACACGCAACCATATGAGTAAAGGGCGCCCTTCCACATTTTCGTGAGCATGTCGATTAGCGTGATTGGCATGGAAAACACTAGGGAAGTGTCTCAAAAGATTAAAACTAGAGCTATCATTCGATCCAGCCATTCCATGCCGGCGTATGTCCTGCACTGCCCACATACTTTTCTCCAACTTTCTGGAGTTGAAATCAGTATGTTGAAGGGATCTCTGGGCTGTGTGGTCATTGCATCACTGTGCACAGCTCAGGATATGGAAATCGAAAACACCCGAATGTCCATTAACCAGTGACTAGATAAAGAAGCTGTGATATACATCTATATAGGTGTACATACACATACATTATATAGGTGCACATTATATATGTAATGGAATATCATTCAACCACAAAAGAAATATAGTTGTGCCATTTGTGGGTAGGAGGCGGTTGCCGCATTAAGTGATATCAGCCAGCAGAGAAAGATGGAACCTCAGTTAGTGGAAGCTAAAAAATTGTAGAAGTTGAGAGTAGAATGATGAGCAGCACGAATGGGGAGGGTACCAGGGAACAGGGAGAGATGAGCCAAGGTGGAGCAGGGAGGACTTAGTTACTTAGAACTTAGTTATCAGGAGGCAAAACATTATGGTGTACTATGGCACAGAGGGGGGGCTGTAGATGATAATTATGTACTGTGTATTTCAAAAAGTTTCAAGGTAGAATTCTGAATGTTTTCCATAAATGATAAATTTTTGAAGAGATTGGTTTACATGGTTAAACATTATATAATGTGTACATGTACTGAAATATCACATCCCCCCCCATGTTCATAATTTTGTTCTTCTCTATAAATAAAAGAAAAGACCAAAAAACCCGACCTTTAGAATTAGGTCATCTGGGGTCAAAATCTGGCTTTCTCCTGTAAATTTAAGCCAGCTTTAAAATGTCCAGTTCTTTCAATGAGAGCTGTAGGTCCTGCACCAGCCACATAATTTCCCCAACTTTCTAGGATGGTGAGCTGGGAGAGAGAGGCTCAGCCTGCCCTCATCCCTTCACAGAAACAAGTAGTTCCTAACCCAAAAACAAGGTGCATAAAACCTATGTCTCAAGTGAGTTTGATGTAAAGACCTCGGGCTTTTGGACATCTCAACCAGACTTCCCATAAGGGGCTTTACTCAAAATAGATACAATAGGGGCTGGGGATTTAGCTTAGTGGTTCTAGCACCTGTCTTGCAAGTGCAAGGACCTGGGTTTGACCCGCAGTCACCACATACAACAATGCCAGGCATGAAGACTCATGCCCACCAGCAATCAGAACCACATACCACAGTACCGGTGGTTCCCACCTGTAATCCCAGCACTCGGGAGGCAGAGGCAAGAGGATTGCTGTGAGTTTGAGGCTGAGCTTAGGGTCAGCCTGAACTATAAAAGGGAGACCCTGTCACACACACACACACACACACACAAAAGTTACAATTGTCTTCTAGGCAGGCCGGTTTAGCCCAGCTCCTTGAAGCAGACAGCAGAATTGTCTTACTGGAGGAAGAGAGGATCTGTTTCTGTCCGGACTCAGATCAGCGGTGCCGTTTGGATTCTTGCTACAGTAACTTGTTAAGATGGGGCTGAGACAAGGGTTACAGTTGGCTTTGCTGGGGAATAGCCTGTGTGAAAAGAGAGAAGCAAAACTGGATTCTTAAGAATGAGCGACCCATCTGGCTGACCAGCTCTGTGTGAGTACTGAGACCCCACCTCTAGGTGGGCCCGGGCACCGCTGTGACATGCGGTCTTTGAGACCGATTCATACGCCCTACTCATGCAAGGGTTCGAGTATCTCCACTATTTTGTGCTATTCCACTTACCTGTTTTAATATATTTTTTCACCAAAGAAAATGTCTTATAGCATACCTGAAGCTAATTAAGGAAGTTTTTAGTGCTGATTGGAGTTGGAAATAGTCCAAGGTGCTCAAGAACGTCCTGATTAAAGTCTATTAAGGGGTAAGTTGACCACCGTGATATCAATCATTAATTAGGAATGCTGCTCCTAGGGAGATAACTTCAGCTAACTCTTGCCATACTCTACTATAATTTTTATAGTTTCCATGAAATATGTACATTCAAGACTTGTTCTTTTGAAGATGAATTAGATTTTTCAATCTAGATAGGTACATTTTCCCACTAAAAACCTCAGTTCTTTATTTATTAATAAATATCACAATGCATTGAATTATGTACTATTTGAGGATCAGAATGGGTTATTGATTTCTGCAAATAGTATGTATATCATCTTATCTAGGATCAATATATTTTACTATCATATCAGCATATCTAGTATTTGGAATTGTACTTTGAAAATGACCTTATTGTTGAACTGAGTGACTAATAGTGATGTCTCATTGGGGCAAAACTTTATCTGCATGAAGATGGCCTTTCATCATCAGCATGGGTTTCTTTTCTGTCTTCACAGACATGCACTTGTATAATTTTTAAAATCTGCTTCCTGTATATCATACGATTTGGGGATAAATCCCAGTTGTAATGACCTCCGTTTCTTCTATGCATCCTTACTCAGGATTATCGTCATCAGCAGCAGATGACCTCGTTCCACACTTGTTTTTCTGATTGTGTCATATGATTCCCATTATTATAATTGTATTTTGACAACCCACCCTAGGTCCTTTCTAAATGTTTTGTTTGTCTGATTGTTTAAGTTTTATTTCTATTATAGCTGGTTGATCTCTAATCATAAGAATAACAGCTAATATCATGAATGCCATTATTTTGAATAGACAACTGACATGTAGATATTTGATAGTTTGAAAAAATTTTTTCTTTCTGTGAAAAACATTGCTTCCTTGCTTAGAAGTGAGGTAGAAACAGTAAGGGGTTGGTGATATGACTTTGTTTCCATACATGTACACTACATACTTATCAAGGTACACATAATGCATCCATCTGGCATGCTTATTTATATTCATCACCTACTTCTCACTAACAACCTTTAATTCCTTCCTGAATATCCTGCCACTATAGTGAGTCGCCACTGAATTAGCAAAATTATTTTCGCAGATTTTAATGGAAAATATTGCAATTTCATCCATAATAGTTATCTCTAAAATAAATTTATTTTATATAAAAAATAAGCATTGATTTGGAAGTAAATTGTTCCTTCAGAAAATTTAATAGAAATTTATAGTTTTCCTGTATTTTTGTATTTTAGCATTGTTTTTACCTACGTGTGCTTATTTTGTATTCAAACTGCAAAATACAAAATAGAAAACAAAATACAAAGCGAACATAAAAACACTTTCAGCAAATAAGAGCCAAAGAGTAGATCACAGTGACATAAACGGGAATACTGTCTACCTCTGAACCATAAGCAGAGAAAGCCCCAGAGGATGATGGTCGTGGTGAACATTCGTGATTGTTTTCTAAACTGAGGCACGATTCATCAGTGTTCTCAGGGGTGTCTACTGTGTATAAGGCCAATGATAACTTGAAATGATGTTTCTATGGAGTACGTAGAGTGATTTTCAGTGAAAATATTAAACCTGCTGATTTGGATGGCTTGTTCCATCCTTTGAACTATGGAAGTATGCGGCCGCCCTCACAGTGAGTCTGTAGATGGAGGAGGCGCCAGAGCCCGTTCCTCAGTCAGCAGGGCAAACAGGCATGTTCACAACCAAAACTCTTGAATCCACACGCTGAAGGTCTCTCTATACCTTATTTGGCCAACATATGCCTTTCTTTTTATTTTCAGAGGTTTGAAGTATTGATCTAATGATACTGTCTTATTTCCCACTTTCTTATATTGCATAATGATGTATGTGTGTGAACCTTTCATATAATCATTATTTTGCATTCAATTATTGCTACAAATTATTTGATGTATCCTTCTGATAATTCAATTGCACAACCAAATTAGTTGTAATTGATTTTGTTTACATCCAAATCAATTTTAATTCAAGGGATTCGGGGAGGGGTCAATATTTTTGTGTCAGATTGACCTTTTTGTCGTTGGCTTTGCAGAATTTATTGAGATTTTCTTTCTTTTTCAGAATTGATTCTTGAAGTTTACTATTTTTTTATTCATGTAACATCTGTAAGGTACAGCTAAAGTCTCTAAGTATTATTTTTAAGGAGAAAGAAGTTCATACCGATTACTGATTTCCTGCTATTTCTCTCAATTCTTCAAATCATTGTAGTGAATACTGAGGGAAAGCCAAACAACAGTGCATTTGAAACTTATTCACAAAGCTAGAGACAAGATATACAATTCATGGCTTCTCACTTTATTTTTTATAGTAATTGTATGTTCACAAGTTTGATCTACTATCTGTGTATCTAAGTAGGAATCTTTTCATGACATTACCACTAGCTAACAATACATGTTTTGTAGTTACCTTATTGCAGTGTAGGAGAAAAGAAGGAAGAAACTGAGTTAGTGAAATTGAGTTAGCTCACTGTAGCAGTATTTGCTAGTTGACCTCTCAACTCTTTTATCCTTTCTTGCTGGTGTGGTTTCTACTATGATTAAATTTTTGACCACATCCTGTGACCAGAGTGATGAGTTCAATTTCTGGTTCAACTAATTAGGATGCCTACCGTGGATTTCTTCTCCTTTTCCTTTCTTGATACAAATGGCAAACCAATCTGGAGGTGTTATGAACAGAACAATTAAATAGGCTGTCCAGGGTCTGGGAAGGACTTTTTTGGGCAGAGACCTGTTTGCCCTGAGCCATTATGTGTGGAAAATAAAATTTGTTACTATGAGCTTTGAACAGTGTTTTTTTCAGTATTTTGTTTAGAAAGCTTAGACATTAGTCTCAGTTTTCTCCTGGTCATATAATTGTCCAAACTGGGAACTTCTGAAGATCAAAGAGGGTTCAACCAATAATTAGTTCAGGGGCACAAGGAGGAAAATATAAATTGGGAGTGTTGGAGAGAGTCTGAAGGTGGACTGGACTGGGGTTGTTCCGGGTATAAAGCTACATTTTCCTAATGGCAAACTTCATGGGTCACTGATCCAAGCATATCAGGTAGTTGTTACCCAACCGTTACTTTTCTCTCTCTGGTTTCTGTTTAAATAGGAACTTATTGTATGTGGTCAGCCTTTCATGGATGATCTACAATCCCTACAATAAAATACACATTTATGGTGTTTTAAACCACCTAATTTATGGAAATTTGTTACAGTAGTGACAGGAAACCGTGTACATGACAGGTAATTTTTTTACAAGTCTGTAAATGGTATTTTCTTATGCAAGAAATAAACTTATAAACATTTGTGATAGGATATTGAAATGGGTTTATTTTAAGTGAGGAGAATTCTACCTTTGAGAAAGATAGAATAACTTGGATGGGACTTTTCCTTGTCTTAATTTTATATAGCTGCAGAGAAATTATCATAAACATAGTGGCTCAAAATAACATAAATGTATCAGAGATATGTAAGTAAAAGTTTAGATTCTCCATTAGTGTCTAGGCTGAAATCGAAGTGTTAACTGAGGATGTGGCTCTATCTCAGAAACCCACGGTCTTCTTCCAAGTTCACCTACTGGTACAACCCATTCTGCTGCCAGGTAGAATTAAGGACCCTGTCTCCCTGATATCTGTAAGTTGAGGACCATTCTTAGATCTTAGAGCCCAACCACACTCTTTATTTTGCTCAAAGCCTCCCTCTAATTAAACTCAGAAATGGCATGTTGAATCCTCTTCATGTTTTGAATATCTCCGAACTCCTCTTCTGCAACCAGCTGAAGGAAAAAGTTTGCTGCTGAATGACTTCTGTGCTTAGGCTGTGGCTGCTCATACAATCACTCTATTAAATTCAGCTGATTTGGACTTTAATTATACCTGCAAAGTCCCCTCACAGCACTACTTAGATTAGTGTTTGATTTGCAGAACTAAGAAAAAGCAAAGGTACTTGAATGGCTGGGAGTCCTAAGTAGGACGTCCCAGAATTCTTCCTGCTTGACACAGCTAAAATCTTGACAAAATATGCATAACAATATTCTTCATGTATTAGTCCATTAGGCAAGAATGGACAGTGGTCTCCAAGGGACAGGAAACAAAGATGAATCTTACAACTACTATAATTACTGTGTGGAGAAAATGTCCTGGTTACAACACAAGAACAGGAACCTAGTTCAGAGCCCAGCTGTCTCTAAGTTGAGAATTTGGAACTGAAATCCTGTGGGCAAAGGCAGAGCTCCAGGGAAGACAGACTAGGAACAGAGAGAGAACTCTGAAGATCTGCAGAGAACACCTTGCAAGTCTTCAAATGGGCATGCACTGGCACTGGAAGTATGAAATTTAACCATGGCCAAGAATATCATCATACAAGTTCGGTGGACTGAGTGAATTGCACATGGCTGGAGACGGTTCTTGTTCCACTAGGTACAGTATGTTGAGAAATGTCATAATTCATGGGCTGTTGGACAAAGTACTTTTAATTATATTGCTTCAATAATGGGCTAATAGGCCTGGACTCTCCCCACAGTACAAAGCTTGAAAGCATGAAAGAATCAAACTGTTCTAATTTCATTGCTATCAGAACAAAATCCAAGAGCATTCACAAGAGCATAAAAGTATAAAACATATACAAAGGTAAAAATTTGTAATCTCTGATATCTGACGAGTTTCCAGACATGGAAGGGGTAAGGAAAATGTTATTTATAATTAAGACAAACATACATGAATAGAAACATGTCCCAGAAGTGGAACAGATGATAGAATTATTGGTGAGGATGAAAATAATTATTGTTGCTGTTTCCCCTACAGTCAGTGTGAAGAAAAAGTGATGAAGAGACATGAAGATATGGAAAAGACCAGAATAAAACTACAAAGATAAAAGTATAAATGTCTAAGATGAAAAATACATCGCATAGAAGTAATAACTAATTAAACTGCAGAAGAAAAAAATTTGTGAACTTACAGAACAAGAAAGAAAATGATCAAAAAAATGGAAAATAGAAAAAAGACTCAAAATACATAATGCATTGATGAGCATACAATAGAACATTATTGGATTTCTATGTTAGCAATGAATAAACAGAACATGAAATTTATAACACTTTACAGTAGCATAAATCAAAGCACTAGAGATAATTCTCAAAAGACACTTTACACCTAGATACTGAAAAATTTAAAATACTATTAATAAAAATTAAACAAAATTTAAATGAGGGATACTTGGATTCAAGCACCCAATATTAAAATGTCACTGCTCCACAAATTAAAATCTCTGCTAAAATTTCATTTTTCTAAGTTAAGAAATTGACTACTTGTAAAAATCAGATGGAAATTTCAAGGTTCTAGAGTAGCCAAACTTTGAAAATGAAAAAAATGAAATTGAAAGGTTTGTACTTCTTCATTTCCAACCTTAAAGTTATAATAATCAAGGCAATGTGGTATTTATAGAATTAAAGTCATCCATTGAATTTGGATGGGGGAGCAAAGATAATTTAATACTAAAAAATTGCCTTGTCAACAACTTGTAGCAGAACAGTTGAGTGCCTGTCTGTAAAAATATGAAGTTGAACCTGTGCTTCTTGGCACATACAAAAGTGAACTGAAATGCATTACAGAATTAAATGTAAATGGTGAAACTATAAACAGGCTAAAAGAAAACTTAAGAGAAAAATATTTATAAATTTTAGTGAAGTATTTCTTAACTAAAACTCCAAGATCATGATTCACTAAAGAATAAGTGAATAAATTGAGCTGTTTCAAAATTTACAACTTATGGCCTCCAAAGGCCACTTATAATAAAATGAAATGATGGATTACAGACTGGTCATCATACAATGGACAGAAGGCTCACATCTCATGTATAAGTGTATGTATATACATTGTATATATGTGTAAATATATTCAATCTGCCAAAAATGTATATACACTTCAGGAAAAGAAAAAACTTGAATTAATATTTTAATATTAAACTTATTAAAACATCTTGAGATTAATATAAAGTACTATTGGCCTTTATAATTACAAGAGGTGCTTAAAATGGTGTCTTTGAGTAGTTCAGACATTTATTATTTTTCTTTTTCTGAAGTATGCATATTTTTTTTGCCCAGCTATGTGTTTGTCTGTCTGTCTATCTATCTATCTATCTATCTATCTATCTATCTATCTATCTATTTTAAAACTTAACATATTAACCTCCTGTCATTATAATAAAATGTATAGATCAAGATAGTTCTGAAGAAAAGTTCATTATCATCACAATTTTGGAAGCTGATAGTCCCAATAGCATTACCCAGGTTCTAGTGAGGCATCTATATCCATATCTTGGTACACAAAATTAAAGAAAGACTAAGTGGTCAGGTTAATGTTCTGTTAACAACCCATGCTTCTGAAAAATCATTGCAGGAAATTAGTATTCCTTTCCTGCATTCCTTCTGAGTACATCAGCTCCAATGACCTAAAATGACCTCAGTGACCCACCATGGGGTAACTCCTCCTCTACACTTTATCTCCATGCCACATTGCAGACCAAGCTCCCTTCCCAGCACTCGTGAATATACTTCTTACCCTGTGTTGCAAGGTGAAGCTAAGATAGCAGGTGCAGTTAAAGTTGCTGATCAATTGTTATAAAAATAAAGTGATTAGCTAAGACTTTTCAGGTGAGGTCAACATAATCACGTTTTTCAAAAAATATAATGTGTATAAGGACAGAAAGTCAGTGTCACAGGGACCAACAGTGAGGATGACTTGTCTGGACATAAACAGGTGTGCAGACAGAGGAGAGGCTCTGAGCCAAGCAAGGTGGGCTGCATCTAAAGGCTGGAAAACACAAGGAAACAGTCACTCCTTAAGCCTGTGGAAAGCAATGCAGCTCTGCTTATGCCTTGATTTTAGCTGCGTGATATCCATTTGAAACTTTTGAAGCCTTAAATGAACTTGTGTTTTAAAAGTACCTAATTGCTAGTAACTTGTGAAGAGTAGCAATAAGCAGATGGCAGGTATGTCCATGTCAAGTTGTCCACTAACCTGAAACACTAGACAAATTTAAATCAAACCCAGACAGATATAATCTAAACCTATAACCCTAAATTGGGGAAGGGCTAGATTAAAAATTCTGGTCATATCAAATTTTGATTGAATCAAATTTTTGAAGAGGAACTAAAGTTCTCAAATGTTGTCCGTGGAGGTACAGAAATACACTGTGTTGGAAAACAACAGTGGTAGTATGTCAACAATTGAATAATATATTTATCATATGTTCTATCTGTTCAGCTCCTAGGTAGGTATCTATATGAAATGAAAGCATGTCTACAAAACAACTTGTGCAGAAATTTTCATACTAGTATTATTCATATTAGTCCAAAATTGGAAACATTTAAATTATGCATTTGTTGGTAAATGTACAAACAAAATCAGGTATGTTTATACAGGAAACCATTCCACATTAAAACAAATGAAATATTAATATAGAGTATGCATGGATTAACAACATAAACATTCTAAGTGACAGAAGTTGGACTAAAATTAGTAGAAGCTATCCACATTTATATTAAATTCTAGAAAATACACATGAATCTAGAGTGATAGAAAAAAGATCAGTAGTTTCCCAGAGAAGGAGTAGGAGTTGATGAGGCACAGAAAGGATGGCAGAGAATCCTGAGCAGGCTAGGTTGGTGTTTATGGAGAGGGCTGTTAGTTCTGCTCTCATTTATTTTCCCCATTACATGTGGTAGGAGGTTACTTCAAGGTCAGAGGAAGGACCTTTAGAAGAAAAACTCCTGCAGACCTGGCTTACGGGCAAGCAGAGTCTGACCCATGTGTTAGAAAAGCCCAGGGCTAAGGCTGGCCACCTGCTGACAGCAGAGCAGAAAGAGAAGGACACAGTGTGCGGGAGCTCCTCCCAGCATGTGCTGGTTCTGTTTTCCAGACACAGGCCACACAGGAAAGAGCTGGCCTTGGCTTGTCCCTAAAGAAAATCTCATCACACAGGTCTGTAGGAGGATATGACATCCACAGTCTGCTGTAGGGAGGATGGCCTAGGATGAGATGAGGTTGCTCTCAGCCATTTACCTTAGAAAAGGTAAACTCATTCAATCAAGCTGAAAACTGCACATTTTAACCTACAGATTACTCCCCCCATGTTATCTGGAACCCACAGAAGCATTCCAAAGAAGAAAAAGTCAACGCTGGGCATTATCCTGACAAGGGCAACAATGCTCAGTTGTAGTTCCACCCATCAACTGATCAGTTTCTGCCTCTTTTTCTTCATAAGACAAGCCCCAGAATAGTATCATTCAGGTGTGGAGAAGAGTGGAAGGTAGGCAGAAAATATGTGAAGAAGCCATTGACATATGGTGTGTCCAAGAAATGTGGCTACTTTCCCAAATCTATGCTTTCCTTTGTTGATAATGAACAATGTAATTTTATAACTATGCAATTGATTTCCTTGGTGCTAAGAAAGGTCACGTGTTCAAATTTTGACTTGAGGTGGCAGTGATGTTAGTCATGACTTCCGAGCATTGTCCTTACAGAGGAAGAGAACTTTCTTTATGTCCTGATGTTCCTGTCAGAGGAGTTTTTGTTAGTCACAGTAAGTTGAGGTGGAGGTCACAAGCTGAGGATGGTGGGTACGTGGGGAGAAGAGCCCTGCATCCCCCGTGACCATGAATTTGGACTCCCCACCTCTACACTTTCCTTAAAAAAGAAATAAACTTGTTTTTTTTTTTTTTTTCTGAAGTTTGGTTAAGCCATCTGAACCCCATAATACCAAGTCTTTCTCCTACTCTGAGGTAGAACTTGGCTAGAGAAAGAAAAACATCCCTAAACTTGAACTGAATAATAATAGAGCTTTGTCTTACACTCAAAAGACTTGTTAACATCTATAAAAAGTGATGACTCACCCACATCTCAAAGTGGCCATACGGAGACTTAGTTGAACACATGGTGCATCAGTAAAATAAGAGAATAAAGCTATGTCTATTTATTCCCTACATACAGGGCTCACTCATTCAATGAAATAGTTATAGTTTTTTTCTTCTAATTGATAAGAAGTGTTTTGGGAACTCAATTTACTATATTAAGGAGATATACTACCTTGAATTGCTCAGGAGAATGTTTAACCATTCTTAATTTTTGCTTAATAGATGTGACTAATATAGATCTATTGTTATTTTCAGTTTTGCCAGAATATTTGTCCTTGCACTATTTAAAGTATTTTGTAGTCATTTTTTTTCCTGTTGTGATGTTACATCATACTATATTTACTAATCACCTTTCCATTGAACCTATGTTAGATTTTCCTTTCAGTGTAACCTTGCTTGAACATGTTCTGGAAAAAGCTCTTTCTTCCCACTCCAGTGTTTCCTTGCTTGTTTGGTATCTTGCACAATTATAAGACAGCTATCCCTGGAGAGACACTCAGGTTTATAGAGTCCTTGAAAGAGCACACTCTTCACACGGATGTGGAGAAGCCTCTCATTACACTTCAGTTGTCCTCAAGGATGATTTCCTCGGCCCTCCAGGTGCTCAGACATTCACCTTGGTTGCCCTTGGGAGGACATGTTCCTCTGTCTGGTGCTGTGCCATCCTCTCTCTCCTCTCTGAGGGTATGTTAGGCCCTTTGGGTGACCTGTTTTCAGACCATTCCAAATATACTTTCTGAACTTGGTAGCCATGTTATTGTGTTTTGGTAACAAATGAACTAAAATATAAGTTAAAAATTTCAATTTCTCTCTTGTGTTCCTCCTTTATTCCATCTTTTTGCAAGTTCAAGTGGGGCTGCCTTGAGCTTACAAAATTTTTTCATACTTTTGGAGTAAATATTGAAACATTGAATGCAGTGGGTAGCTGCTCTTATGTATTCAAGGATGTAATGTATGCTAACACATTGAAATCTCTTTCAATGTCCATAACCGAGGCATTTCTATTAATGTTTCTACTAAATGTATAAAATAATTGAGGCACAGAGATATTCAGTAATATGTCCAAAGTTATGTGCAGGTTATTTAGCCAGAACTGGAACCTACACTCTCTTCTTTCAGGTGTTCTTGAGCCAGAACTGCTATGAAGAGTAGTGATTCTAAAATGTAAGTCAAACCATATAAGGAGGACGGTCCAAACCTACTTTATAAAGGTGTCCAATTCATGACCTTTACCTTTATACTTGTATTTCTAGTCCTCGTTGAAAACACCCTCCTCCTTCTGTCTCTCATCTTATACCGGGGAAATGTAGAACCTGTCCTCTGCCCAGGCTATGTTCTCTTTTGCTCGCATACTTTGACTTGTGAGGTTTCATTTATACTATTGTAGCCATTTGAATCATTCTGTATGATTTCATCCATGAAGACCTTTTTCCATTCTCCACCAACATCTGAATCATGTTCTCTAGAACTGGATAAGACTGCTAATATAGGACAGTGTTTTGAAGAAAAAAAAGATTGATCAAGTAGGAAAGATAATAAGGTGAGGGCCAAGAAATGGAGATACAGAAAATCATTTTAAGAAATGAGAATCTTGTGGTAAAAGGAAGGCTAAAATAGGAATATTCCTTAATGAGGCACCTGAGATAGGATGGAGGCTACTGGGAATTTATCTTAGGGAGGTAGTCTAAAAAGAAAAGAACTATTTTAACCTTAGAAAACAAGGAAGGCCCACATTTGTCAATTTGGGTTCTGCGTGTTGAGAAAGTATGTCATTTTCTGTGACCAGAGCCTATGCCACCAACAATCAGTGAGATGTTTAGGAGTCTTATATGGAAATAATAAAAATGAATAAGCTAACATCTTCATTCACATTTTGCATTTTTTTTAAAATTTATGTTTACAGAGGAATCTATGATAAGGAAAACATGAAGAATGGGGAAATATCCACTGAGGTATAGCAGTGATCATGCTTCCTTATCATCGAATCACTAAACTCTCTAGGACACCTCCTGGATTTATGTCAGACCATCTGAGGAGTCGCCTAGAGGTGTTTTTTGCCTCAGGAAATACATTTTTTCCACTTGATGGTTGAATTTCTAATCAGATCCATCCTGTTTGTTTTTTCAGACCCATGGCTTCTGCAAAAGTAGAAGTCAAGATTTATGATTTTATATTGTCAAATTTGTTATTAGATGCTCTCTGAAAATAAACAAAAACATTGTAAAATGAGTGATTTTCTTCTATTTCTTTAGTCCTTAGAATTAGTTCCTAGTTTAGTTTTCTGCATCTGATCAATGAACTTTGGTTGAAATACTTTTTATGAAATTGGTGCTTATTACTTTCCCACTATTCCTGTTCTCTCTGCAGTAGATTAATTGTGAAGTTTCAGTAATTCTTAGAAGCAGTTCTTTGATTTTCATCTTACTCACCTCAAGCCACTAGGATGCCAGTTCAAAGTACGGTTTTCCTCACACTACAGAGTCTAGTCTCTTTGTAGTTTAGAGAATTATTTAGTTGTTCAAATTCATTCAAACAATGCATAGTTCTGATATCACAACATTTCTTTTTGTTATTCTTTGTTTGAAATGACAGATTCAGAGCTCCAAAAATATTATCTATGGAGCAGTGCTTTCCCTGAGAAAGATTAACATAGCAATAAGTACAGGAGTACTGTCATTTATTATCTTTCAAGTGAGTGTCAAGTTACACTGCCCGGTGCATTCAAGTGCTCTAATCTCTTCATCTACTCTGCTTCCTGGTTTAAAAGACTAAAACACAGTTCTTAATGTTATTGTCACACCGCTACCAAGGATACTTAGTGCAAAGATTCTCAGTACTATAAAATTACAGGACAGTACTACAGATCCTCATTAGTGACTTATGGACCTCCAAGCACTAGATAATTTGGTGCCTATGATTTTTTAAAAGATGATTATCTTAGACCATGTTTACCTTCTCTGTGTAGTATATAAAATAAACTGAAAGGTATCATAAATCATTATAAATCAATTCATGAATTATCAGGTTCTACGGCTTTGATTCATTCTTTGTATCCCTAAAATACACCCTAAAAATGTACATGAAATGTCCTGCACACTGGTAGTCTAGCCTTTCTTTAGCTATATCATCTATATCTAATAATGGTGCTCTTGGTATAATTTCTTAGATTTTCACCTGGAAATCAAATATGTTCTTTTCTTTTTACTTAATCATAAGATGACCAGAAGTCTATAAACACATCTTACCAGATTGGAAATTCCAAGAGAAAGAATTCATTTTCCATGGAGCCTGGTAGAAAAATTCAAAGTTCTCAGATGAGGATAGTTAGGGTCAATGGGATTCATACGACTTGCTGGCTCCTACTTTTGCGGTCTGAGGGGAACATTATGGTCAGCTCTTTGTAAGCCTTGGGAAGAGGAATTTGAATCATAGGCAAAGGTGTTTATGTGTGTGGTGTTTGCACTGCTGGTTCCAAAGTGTATAGACTGTTACTACAAAAAATGAGATGTCTACAACAGTCATCAATGCTATTTTATTTTCTTTGGTTAATCCTATTTTATTGCTTCAGTGTTGACATATTTAATTTTTTAAAATGATTGTAAATGCATTTAAGTTGATGCTTGGAGCAAAGAATATGTAACTCTACAGATAAAGATATTTCTTCTTATGTATTTTTTCTTATTAGAAAAATGGAATAGTACTTGCTTCTTTGACTAAGAAGCTGGTTTATTCTTTTAATACAGCATTAACTGTGTTAGCAAAATAAATTCATTTCCTTAGTCTGGCAGATGTTAAGCCACTCTGCACAATTCTGTGAGTAAGTTTGACTAATTACCTAAAGCTTTGAAAAGTGTCTCTGACTGTAGAGACCTTTGCTCCAGTTTTTTTTCTGTACCTGCCTACTGCTGTCTGCTAATATTAATTAGAGTGTAACCATCAAATTAATATATACTAAAGGAAAATAAATTAAAATGCATGAAAAAGAGGTAGAAATGCCATTGCCTTCCTACATATTTCATGTTTTTCATTTTAGGCAGTGACCTAATATTCTTCTCAGGAAAGTGGCTGCAGAATATGAGAAACTTCTACTCAAAAACTGTAAAGTTTAATGATTTCAGTAAATCATCATTAATCTTGCTAATGAAATTTCTGCACTTTAATGGGTAATCAACAATTTTTAGCTCCATAGTATTTTCATAATTTGCCTGTTTTTAACCTTTCCTTCATTTTTTTTCATGATACAAAGTGGAACATACGATTTATTCAAATACCTTTCTCAGTGTAACTGGAGTATAAAGTTATCTGTACTTCTTAGTGGAACACATATACTTATATGTATACTTATATTTGAGGATTGAAGTTTTTATATTTTAATAATTCTAGTTTTATACCTTTTCCATAAATCTTAATCAGGAAATATTTATCAAAGGGATTTCAAATCTGATTTCTACATGTGAATTTGTAGCCAGGGAATGATTAATTACATTGTTAGTTTATTTACCTACTTAATTGAATTTGTTATTGTACAGTGCTTTTCATTAGTTTATCACTAAAAGAGGGAACAATTATTTCACTGAATTTCTAGATACACATAAAACAATAAAAAATAGTATTGTTTCCATCATATACCTATGGTATATTCTTTAAGGACTAGTTAAGATTATCTCCCTTTTCTTTCTGTTGATGCACTTAGTGCATGCTATTAAGCCACATTCTAATTTTATAATTTGTGTGGTTAAAAATTAATGGAATAGAGATATTCTCCATGAGCCCATAGAAACTAATGAAATATTTTAACAGACATCTCTATAAATGGAATTTCATGGCAAATAACTACTCTTTTATTAAAAGTAATTGGATGCAAAAAGCTGAACTGCACAGATATCCTTAACTCCATGTAGATTTGCTTCTTTTTTTGTGTTTCTGCTTCATCACGATATTGTTGTTCTGCCAGGTTTTGACATCTGACTGGCTTCTTTTCTGAAGCATTAAAGGGAAAAAGATGGAAGACAAATAAAAGCCACCTTATTTTAAAAACTAGCTCCATTTACAAAAATGGTTATCTTTCAGGCCTCAGCTGCAAGATGATATGAAAAGTTTTCAAGTTTCTTTATATAAGACACTCACAGGAAGATATCATTCTTTTGTTATGTTTTTAAAATTTTTTTGTTTAATTTTTAAATTCAGATCTTTATTGGTACATTATGAATACACATCATCATTGCATTCAACATTCAGAGTTTGTATCAGAATACGACATGACTTGATTCTCATTTTTCCCCTTCCCTCCACCCTGCAACTCCCACCTCCTATACACATAAGCTTTGTTTCCTTTTTTTCTTTATTACCATCAGATTCTTTTTTTCCCTTGTTATTTACCGCTACACCCTCTTTCCTTTTAAAGAGTTTCTGTTTCACAACATCATCTATATGTACTAGAACTCATCTACATCTGCATTTTCTCACACAAGAAAAAAAGACACAATATTTAGACTTCTGTGACCTATTTATTTCACTTATGAGTGTGTTCTCAAGGTACATCCATTTGAGTATGAATGACTCAGTCTTATTATTTTTAATGGCAGAATAATACTCCATTCTTTAAATGAACCACATCTTCTTTATCCAGTCTTCAGTTGATGGACATTTTGACTGTTTCTAAGATTTAGCAATAACAAACTGAGCTGCTATAAACAGGGTGCACATATGTCAGTGTGATATGAGTCTTTTAATTCTTTTGTGTATATATCTAGCAGAGTGATGGCCAGGTCAAATGGGACCTCCAATCCTAGCTTCTTGAGGAATATCCACACTGATTTCCACAGAGGTTGTATGATCTATACTCCCACCAACAGTGCAGAAGTGTTCTTCTTTCTCTGCAGCCTTGCCAACATTTGTTACTGGCTAATTCTGAAATAGCAGTCATTCTTTGTGGAGTTAGATGAAATCTCAGTGTTGTTTTCATCTGAATCTCTTGAATGACCAGTGATGTTGAGCATTTCTTTATATGCTTCTTAGCTGCTCTTGCTCCTTCCTCTGAAAAGTATCTGTTCATTTCAGATGCCCATTTTTGAATTGGGTCTTTAAATTTGGGTGGGCTGAGTTTTAAAAGTTCTTTATATATTCTAGATAGTGGCCTTTTGTCTGAGGAATAGCTGGTAAAGATTTTTTCCCACATTGTTGGTTGCCTTTTTGCTCTGTTGGTGGTTTCCTTTGCTGTGCAGAAGATTTTTTAAAAAATGAGATCCCATTTGTTGATTTCTTCTACCAATTCTTGTTCTATAGAAATTTTGGTTCAAGAAGTCTTTCTCCAAGCCGATGTGTTCAAGAGTTTTACCTAACCTGTTTTGCAGCAGGTTTAGTGTGTCAGTTTTAATATTTAGGTCTCTTATCCACTTTGATTTTAGCTTGGTACATGGTGAAAAAGATAGGTCTAACTTTAGTCTTTGGTAGGTTAAAACCAAGTTTTTCCAGCACCATTTATTAAAGAGGCTATCTTTACTTCTTTGGAGATTTTTGGCTCCTTTGTCAAAGATGAGGTGACTCAGTGTATCTGGAGTAGTTTCTGGATTGTCTCATTGACTCCATTGATCGTGAGTTCTGTTACTTTGCCAGTACCATGCAGTTTTTATCATGGTAGCTTTATAGTATAGTTTCAGGTTCAGAATTGTAACACCCCCTACCACGTCCCTGTTGCTTAAAATTTCTTTCGCTATTCTTTTGTGGTTCCAGATGAATGTTTGGATTTTTTTTCTCTAGATCTGTGAAATATGATGTTGGGATTTCAATCGTAATTGCATTGAATCTACATAGTAGTTGTGGGAGTATAGCCATTTTGATGATTTTGGTTCTTTCTACCCAGGAGCAAGGTATGTCTTTCCATTTTTTCATATCTTCTTCTATGTCTTTTTTCACAGTGCTATAGTTTTCAGCTTAGATGTCTTTCACCTCCTTTGTTAGATTGATTCCTAGAAATTTCATTTTTGGGGGTGCTGTTGCGAAAAGAACTGACTTCCCAGTTTCTATCTCAGTGGGTCTACTGTTTGTGTATACAAAGGCTATTGACTTTTGAACACTGACTTTGTATCCAGCTATGCAACTAAATTTGATGATTAGGTCCAGCAGTTTTTTAATTGAGTTTTTAGAATCCTCTAGATAGAGTATCATGTCATCAGCAAATAATGACAATTTAACTTCTTCTTTTCCTGTCTTTATTCCTTTTATTTCTTTCTCTTGCCTAATTGCTGCATCTACTATTCCCAGAACTATATTGAACTCCTCAATATCAATCTGTGAAATTGAAAATGTAAAAAAAAAAAAAAAATCTGCCAACAAAAAAAGCCCTGGTCCTGATGGCTTAACTGATGAATTCTAAAAAATTTTTAAAGAAGAGTTAGTGCCTCTACTTCTCAAACTCTTTAATTAAATTGAAAGGGAAGCAGTATTCCCAAACTCATTTCTGGAAGCAACCATTACCTCCATTCCAAAATCAGAGCAGGACCCAACCAAAGAAGAGAAATACAAGCCAATATCGCTAATGAACACTGATGCAAAAATCCTCAATAAGATACTGGCAAAGAGAATACAGAGAATCATCAAAATTATCATACACCCTGACCAAGTTGGATTCATCCCAGGGATGCAAGGATGTTTCAACATATGTAAATCAGTAAATGCAATACACTATATTAATAGACTCAAGGGCAAAAACCATATGGTCATCTCAATTGATGCAGGAAAAGCATTTGACAAAATACAATACCTATTTATGTTCAAAACCCTACAGAAGATTGGAATAGATGGTCTGTAAACTAGTAAAAGTTATCTATGAGAAACCCTCAGCTAGCACCCTACTAAATGGTCAAAAATGGAAACCTTTAAAACTAAGATCAGGAACAAGACAAGGGTGTCCTCTTTCACTACTTCTGTTTGATATAGTTCTGGAAATATTAGCCACAGCAATTAGGCAAGAAATGATGTCATTCTTGGAAGGGCAGGTAGTACCATTAAGTTTTCCCTTTTCTGTCATTATCAGAATAAACAGTGTGTGTTGACAAAGTATTGTGATCTATGAACTCTTGATATTTCCTCTGAGGTGGTCTGGAGATACCTTGTAAGTCAAGCCATAAACCATATGATTCTCTTGATAAGAGAGGATCACTAGCTATGCCTAGCTTTATTAAAGTTGGTGGAAGACTAAGGAAGTTTTGAGCTGTGTAAATACAAGGATTTGAGAAAAAATGTACTCTTCTTTCATAAAGGAAAAGAAAAACAGTTGTAAAAAAGCAAAATACCCTGAAATTTCACTTCATAATTAGATAGGTATCTAGGTGATAGAATTCATATTCTAGACTTCTTATTGGCTTTCATGGTTTAAATTTGTTGAATCTAATCGTTCAGCAACATTATTTATATAAGATTGATTTATCACTTCCCCTATATCTACTACAGGAGTTAGTTATTATATTTATACCATATTGTACTAATAGATTAGTAAACTGTACCTTTGATATTAGACTAGACAATTATAATTATTAATCTGGCAATCTTTCTTACTGATGTTGCTTGTTTCTTTTGTCTCAAACAAAAATAGTCCTGATTAATGTATTTAATGGTAAGATTTCTATTTTCTCTTGTCTGAGGAGCAGTTGATTATTTTTAGATTAAAAAGTAATATGTAGAAGAAAATTTCCATTAATTTTCCTATATTAAAATGAGAACAAGTACCTCTCCCCCTCATACCTCAAAGTCATTTAAGAGAGATTTTGTTTCCTGGAGAAGTACATCCTAACAAAGGACTTTTCAAGAGTCACATATTTAAATTAGTTGATGACCTGAACTGATAAATTCACTTAAATGCCTCACTTTCTGAATATATCTGGAATTTGTCTTTGCTATTCAGCCAGGTTGTAAATTGACTTCCCCCTTTAAGCTCATGGATTCCTTAGCTAAGTGGAGTCCTGGAAGAGATCCCCTTTATGGGTATTCAGTTTATGGAGTTCATGTACTTAGATATCTACATACAAGAGCAGATTGAAAAATATTGACACAACGCTTTTAGGTATCCGTCACGAGAGTTCATGCGGGGTTGACTGTTATCGCCCCTCCCCTTGCCTCTCCTCTTCCTCAGTTGTCCTTATCTGTTCCATTATTAAAGCAATTGGGTATTCTTGGAAAAGCAGAAGTGGCCTCTTTTGAAATCCTTCAGTCTTCTCATTATATTTAGAATAAAATTTCAACTCCCTGTTTGAGTTCTGCCCAGTCACAGGCTGATTCTCCTGTCACCCCAGAGGTGACATCTGCCTCCTATTAGTTCCTGCACATACTGATTTGCTGCTGCCCCACATCTGGACACCTGGCATTCTCTGTTAGTGTGACCTTCGCCAGTGCGGACTTTAACTGTCCTCTCCTCAGAGCTCACGTGGGTTTGACTGGCCACTCAATCAGAAATGAATTCCGTTACCCTCCATTTATCTTCTCTCAAGGTACTGTGGGATTTTCATTTGTAGCATTTATTACAAATCATAGTTAAGATTACCAGCATTGATGTACATCATGCCTGTCCCCACCGCTTTCAGCACCAGAAGAGTGAAAATCATACAAGCCTGTATTATTCATCACCGTGTCACTACCATAAGCCACATTTTCCACTTGCTACTTTTCTTCGAGCAGTTTCTGAGTTGTGATGACTTAACATGTTAGTTCCCAGAACTAACTTGACCTTGGGTGGCTGCTCTGGACTGAAGAGTGCCTAGGGATTAGTGTCTTTGTTTACATGTGTTTATTTTCTGAACAGACATTAGGCCTGACATGATCATTTAGGTATATCACAAATGCTTTGTGACATTCATTAACTTTAGTGATCAATGTTTGTTACATTACTTGTGCTCTGAGAAAAAATAAAGTTGCTATGAATAAATATGTCATTAGTATGATTATTTGTTTCTTACGGATTTACGTTAATATTTAGAAATAGCCCTATAAAATATCAGAAAAGCAGGCACAGTTTCGTAGAGGTACACCAGCTCACAACTTGAGTGAATTCATAAGTAGACTAAGTTTTGTTTCTTGTGTAGGGTGTTTAGGTATAAAATGGAGCAACAAATTAGAGTATGACATAATCAACAACCACAAAAACTTGTATGTTTAATTTTAATATTATTTATAGGATTTTTCTCTCATTGATTTATGGACATTATTGGTGTGTGTGGGAGGTGGGTGTGTGTTGTTTAGTTTTCTCAGCACAGCCACTTTCCACTTAAGGAAACATACCTTGGTATTTTCAGTGTTCTATATGTGAAGATTAATAGATCGAATAGAAAAAAATTCTAAGTGTTAATGTCATTTGCTTTATATGCACAAATTTTGAACATAGCATTCTCTATATTTTCCTTTACTGAAATTTCTATTTGTTGATGTCCACATCTTTACTTTTTAGGATCATGTCAATTTAGTCTATCAATGACAAATTTGCTGGACTTTCTGACTGGGGTGATGATTTTGTTAATATCTTCTTTGTTGTCACTGTTTGCTTCACACACATTGTGTGTCTGTGCTATGAAGAACACACTTAATTTGGAATTATAATGACTTCACCTGGAGAATTATAATGTACACCTGGAGACCATGATCACTCTTAAAAAAAACACCAAAACTGTTTTCAGTGTGGACAGTCTTTTCACATTTACTCAAGGTTACTTATGTTTGATTTATACCCAGTACTGAATTATGGGCTTTCTCTTTGTCCTTGCCTCCATTTTTCCTCCTTCCTTTCAGGACACAATTTAGACTGATTCAAAAGCTATTCTCTTTTTTATTCTCCTGCATGTTGGAAATTTTTGTTTCTCAGTAGTTTAGTGTTGACTAATTATGCAATTTTAGTAAATATATTTAACAGTTTGGAGATAGTTAATAGCTTTATTCTAGGGTAAGAAAAGAAACTCAGAACAATTAACATCTGATTTCAATCCCATGGGTTAGATATTATTATTGGTTTTTCTAGTCAACATTAGTTTACATTTATCTAGATATTTGTCATTTTCTTTGCAGACCATTTATTGTATCCTAAACCTTTCATTTGGTATCATTATCCTCTGCCAAAAATATTATTTTATAATTTTCTTTGTAATAGAGTAGTATAATTTTTATTTAGTTTTTGGTCATATATATTTTATTTTTGTTCCTAAAAGATAGCCTTGTCAAGTTGAAATTTTAGGGTTGTAAGATTGTAATTTTCTTTCAGGACAGTTTATATATGAGTCTATCATCTTTTAGTTTTCATTTTGTAGCAAGAAGTCCAACATCTCTCTGATTGCTAGTCATTCATTGCTGGCTATGTGAGATGCTTTTCTAAATTTTTGGTTTCCATAGTATGATGATCACTATGATCTCTAAATTTCTTTTATTTCTCTTGCTAAAAATTAATTGGACTTTCGATGTGGTGTGAGCTAAAATACAGTGAATGCTTAAATAAAGAGTGTTTTTGTTTTTTGTTTTTTTTTTGTTTTAGATAAGGTCTCATTTTATAGTTCAGGCTGGCTGTGAATTCACTATGTGACTAGGCTAGCCTTGAACTCACAGCAATCCCCCTGCCTCTGCCTCCTGAGTGCTGGGATTACAGGTGTGAGTCACCATGCCTGACATGGTGGTATGTGGTACCAGGAATCAAATTCAGGACCTTGTGTTTACCAGGCAGATGTCAGATTCACCGAGCTAAATCCCTGGCCCTGAAATAAACATTTATTCCAGTACAGAGAACATTGCCATTAAAACTCTCAAAACACCACACACACAAACACACACACACACACACACACACACACACACACACACACACACACACCACAAGCAGTTTGAACACATTTATACTGTTGTCCTTGCCACTTTCTGAAGAAGTTCTGGGAGTCTTATTCTATGCGTCTTTTTTTTTTTTTGAGACAGGGTCTTGCTTTGTAGTTCAGGCTGGTCCTGAGCTCACCATGAAGCCCAGGTAAGCCTCGAACTCACAGCAACACTCCTGCCTCTCCCTTCCAGTGCTGGGATTACAGGCCTGGGCCACCACGCCCAGCACTGTGGTATGTGGTGCTGATTGCTGGTGAGGGTGAGTCTCCATCCCCTGCATTGTTGTATGTGGTTACCAGGATCGAACCTGAGACCTTGTGCTTGTCAGGCAGGCACTGGAATCAGTGAGCTAAATCCCTGGCCCCATCCATGCAAGTCTTAGCACAAATGTCATGGGTGTGAAAAATATTTGCATTTCATGTTCATTTTGACATTGGGTAAGAGCCGGAAATCTCACAGCACCACATCTGGTGAGCAAGGTGGATCAGGATCCGCTGTAATATTTTTCCAAGTCTGTTTGTTCATTGGATCGCAGTTGGCAGCAGCATTCAACAAATTTTTTTTAAACTTGATTTTATTGGTACATTTTGTATAAACATTATAAGCACATTCAGCATTCAGGGTTTGTTCCAGTGCGTGAGACATCTTGATGCTCATTTTTTCCCCATTTTCCTGCCCTCCTTACAACCCCCAAATCCAATATACACAAGCTTTGTTTCCTTTTTTTTTAACTGCCAATTTTTTTCTTTCCTTTCTTTACTTACCCTTACTGCCATTTTCCTTTTTTTTTTTTTTGGAGATTTTTTCCTATTTCACAATACCTATCATACATTTTGGCATTCATTTACACTTTCACTTTCTCATACATAAACATTTACACAATCTGTGTTCTATTTATTTCCCTATAAGTATGTCCTCAAGGTGCATCCACTTGAGTATAAATGACACCAATTTATCATTCATGGGTGATAATAGTCCATTTTATTAAAAATCACATCTTCTTTATCAAGTTTCCTATAAATGGACATTTGGGCTGTTTCCAAGATTTAGCAATCACAAACTGAGCTACTATAAACATGGATGTATGTATGTCACTGTGATCTGAATCTTCTAGTTGTTTCATGTGTATACCTAGCAAAGAAATAGCAGGGCCCAGTGGGACCTCTATTCCTAGTTTTTTTAAGAATCTCCACACTGACCTCTATAGTGGTTGCACCAGTCTACATTCCCACCAATCATGGAGAAGGGTTCTTTTCTCTTCCCAGTCCTGCAGCATTTATTCTTGGTTGACTTCATGATCGCAGCCATTCTTAGTGGAGTGAGATGAAATCTCAGTGTTGTTTTCATCTGCATCTCACAAATAATAATGCTGAACATTTCTTCACATGTTTTTCAGCTACCTTCATTGCACATGTCATCTTTCACTATGGACAGTATCTCTGTTTTTTATCTCAGGGATTATTTCTCTTTTCCATTTTACTAGATCCTCTTCTGTTATTGGCCTACAGAGTCCTGATGATTGAGCTTCAGTTTGCTCCATTTCCCTTTTTCCTGGATTCCCATGTGGTGATGAACTTTGTATCTGGGTTTTTGAATTTTTTCTCACATCTATTGCATTGTCATTGCTGATATTTTTGGTTTATTTCCTTGGCTGCTGTCTGAGTGGTTTATTGCAGGTCTCTTTCTTCCTAATATTTTAAACTTTTAGGAGATGGCTACTTCCTGAGTTGTCTTGCTTGGGTCTGTAATGGCCCTCAGTTGTGGCACACCATAAAAGGTACTGAAAAGAACAATTAGATCACCTTTGTTAAAATAATACAATCAGTATCATCAACAGTATCATACACAGCTCAGGAAATGAAAAACTGTGGCAATCATTATTCTGATATCTTTAATCCCATGAGTTAGATCTGTGACCATATACCAAAATTTAGAACTAACCACAAGTAACCACAACATGTGGGCCTTTGATAGCAACTTCATCCTTTGGGAATAAAGGGACACCAGGAGTTCAGGGGAGAGGGAGTAGAGAAATAGAAGGAGAGAGAGAAATTAGAAATGGGGCTAGAAGATATATAAAGATCACAAAAAGCCTAGGTGGCTGATATAAGCTAGAGGATAAAAGAGACTGAAAGGACTAATTTGCAACTGAATAGACTAACAGCAACAGGACAACCAGAAACTGTATTCACTGTCCTATAGTAGTAGAGAAGAAAGGGAGAGTAGGAAGGACTGAACACACAAGTGTCAGGAACTGATGCTGACTGGAGGAAAACTGAGGATAAAGAAACAAAAGCAGAATAGAGAATCCAGCAGCAATTGCCAATCAGAAGACTATTTTCTCTTTCCTGTAAAAATAAGAGCAGTTGAGAGAAGAAAATACCTAAAATTGGGCAGGCTGAACAATAAGTATAGAATTGAAGAATAAAACAGAGGTCAGAAAATAGAAAAAGCAAGAAAGATGAAAAGAAAGAAAAAAGAAAAAACAAAACAAAACAACAATAACAACAAAAAACCAACAAACAAATTCAAAAGAATACCTTCCAGGTATGGGTCTGCTGAGTGCTGTAGACAATATGGGCAGTAGCGAGCAGATTATAGAGTTAACTAGTCATAGGAAGACAGCCGTAGGCTCTAGGATCAATTTGGGTTCCTAAGTTCAGCTCAGTGAATCCCTGCAAGGTTAAAAGTACCGCTGTCTTTCCCGGAAGTGAGTTCATGGTCCAGTAGGTGGCACTGGCCCCACAAACTCACCAATGGTTGTACCCCACATGTCTTACTCCCCCTGTACACAGGAAGCTGTAACACAAGGGCAGGACGCAGCACTCGGGATGGAAAGCTGGAGCTTACCACTTACCTTCCTGGAGGTCTCCATTAAATGAAATTTTGATAACATTTCATTTGAAAGCCATGAAAAAGAACTTTCAGTACTGCTTCAGATCATGGCAGAGATGTTGGGATAAGGAATGTTTTAAAAGGGTTCAATAGGAATGTGATTTGTATTGTAATAACCTTTTAAAAAATTTAAACATTCGCCATATATTTTCGTCAGTTGTCAGAGATGTAAAGATTATCATTCAAATCAGGCATGGTGATGCAGGCCTGTAACCTCAGCACTTGGAAGGCTGAGGCCAGAAGATCACCACAAGGTGAAGGCCAGACTGGGATACACAGTGAGTTCAAGGTTAATGTAGACTACATAGTGTGACCCTGTCTTGAAAAAAGGATTATCATTCAATGATTTGTGATAATTCTCAGACTGTATTTCTTCCACATTGCGTCTTTTCTTTTCTCTCAATTACATTCTTTTTCATTTTATTGCTTTTTAGGTTTATCTGTTTTCCTAAGCTGTATTTTTAGTAATTCATGCCATGTGTTTTTCCAAAATACAGTCTTCTTTTAATTCCCCCATTGACCTACTAATCTGAATGTTTTAAATTTTACTCTCCAGAATTTGACTTGGTTCTTTTATGAATCTGACTGAGCACTTTACATTTTTTGTATAGTAAGATTCTATTTTGGTTTTTAGGTAAATTTAAAAAGAGTCCTTTTTTTTGGATCCTTCTAAACTATCTGTTTTTCTTATTTTACACGTCTGATTTTCTGTTGCTTGTGCTGGCTCAGCTATACAATATGCTGTTGCCATGTGTGTTTTCTGATTATAAACTTCTATCTCATGGATCAACTTAAATTAAATTATCTTCCTCTGTAGATGATTTTGGTGTTAGCAGGAACCTGGGTTCACCACCGACCCAGAACCATGCTGAGTTATCCATGCGAAGGTGGTTTGTTTTCTGTAGAACAACTTTTATATATTCAGATTTAAAACTTAGATGTAAATCTTTTTGCAGCTTAGCATTCTTAAAACATTTTTCCCTGCCATGTGCAAAGTTAGAACTGGCAGATTTCCAAATTGTCTAATTTTTGAGTGGGTTTATATTTCAGCCCCGATTCATTCCAGCCTTCTAGGATGCCAGTTTTGTAGTAGAAATCTACTAAAAATGTCCTCTTTGGGAAGGGTCATAGGCTTCACATATCTGCAGCTTCTCAGAGCCATGGCAGGAAACTTTAGGGGGAATATTAGATTCAGCATTTGATTATCTCCCAGGACACCTTTAGGAATTTATTTTTATTTTTCTCTGCAGCATCTCTATTTTTATGCCAAAAAAGCAATACATTTAAAGGAGCTATTTTATTTTATCTTGTCCAGAATTTTCATTGTTTTCAGTGGGAGGATCTTTCAGGCTGTGCTGTCTGCCAAGGTGCTGGAAAAAAATGAGATTTTAAAGCAGTAATGCAATAGTTTTGGGGACAAAAACCATTTTCAAAAAAAGTGTAATTTGTCTTTAAAGAAAAATGAGTTAAAAGGACGTGAACTTCAAGGGAAGAGAGATTAATTAATGTTGGAGGGTTATTAATCATATATTTCTGCAGACATTTTTTGTTTGGAATGTAAAGAAAGAAGATACACAAAAAGTTTATGATGGAGTTAAGTTCTCATAATTGTAAAACGGTAGCTCAGAAAAGTTATAAGGACTTTCTAAAAAAGTCAAGGAAAGGGCTATATTCCTCCACACTAGTTAAGGAAAAATGAATTCTAGAAGTTTTCCTTTGAGTGTGATTGCTTTTCTCTTTCATCAACTTGGTGAGGTCAACACCCTGGTTATTCTGTCAAATACTCATCCAGCTGTTGCCTGGAAGAGATTGACAGATGGAAGCAAACCTCTGCTCAGGTGGCTCCAGGAAGAGGCGTGGCCTGATGGAAGCATCTGGGCATCTGAGAGCATCGAAGAGGGGAATATCAATGACGAGGAGAAGCCAAGTTCTGTGGGGCACAGAGGTTCAGATCTGCAGTGATCTCTTCCCATTGCCTTCCCTGTGGACTTCTGACTGGTGTTAGTCAGCCCTACAAAGTTACATCAATGCCTTCACATAAATTACTGTCTTTCTCTTCCCATCTCTCCAATATATAAGTTCAACTCCTAGGTCTCTCTCTCTCTCTCCTCTCTTTCTCTTTCCTTTCCCTCCTCCTCTCTCTCCCCCTCTCTGCAATCAGTGATGATCTACCCACCCAGAACAATTATTTTCAAAAATTTCTTAGTATGTTTCTAATAACTGAGTTTTGCAGATATTCTCAGAGTTTTAATGATCTGACAAATTTTGTTCGTCAAGACCTAGAGAACTGCAAGTATAGCCAGGTGATAATATCAACAGAGTATTTGGGGAAAAAAGATTATGCCTTCAGAAGAAAATAGCCTAGCAGAAAAGGCACACAGGAACTGATAGATAGGTTCTAGAAAAAGGAGAATATTCATCTTTGTTTTAAATTCCTGTCTATGTTTCCATAACAATAATAGGAATACTTAACATTTATTAAGGTTTTTCTTGAAACTGTGCCATTATCAATTGCCAAGATAAGGTATTTCTTATTTTCCTTCTTCACTGGGGATCATCTATTTCTTTTCTTTTTTTTGAGACAGTGTCTCACTGTATCATTCAGGCTGGCCCTAAACTCACTATGTAGCCTAGCTGAGCCTTGAACTCACAGAAATCTTCCTGCCTCTGCCTCCTGAGAGCTGGCATTATAGGCATGAGCTACCACACTTCACAGTGTGGTATGTGGTATTGATTACTGGTGGGCATGAGTCACCACTCCTGGCATTGTTGTATGTGGTTATTGGGGATAAAATTTGGGACCTTATTCTGGCAAGCAGGTGATGGAACCACTGAGCTAAATCCCAGCCCACTGGAGATCATTTTAGATGTCTCTTTCAACTTCCTCTTATTTCCTGGTTTCTGAATATTGAAGTTGTGTATAATTTATGTGTTTGGCTTTAAATCCACTCATTCTATGATCACATCCAGCTTTGTGAGTTGATGTACCAGTTTTATCCTGATGATCCCCAAATTTAAATCCTGTCAAGAGTGCTCTTCTGATCTAAGATTTGCGGCAATGCGTTGCCTAGTCAGCATTTCATCTTGCCTTTCCAGTGGGCATCACAGAATCACCTCGGGGAATTTGCCATCCTCATGGTCTACTCTCAGAACCATGCTTGGTCTGCAGTCTGTTATTTTAGCTATGGGTGATACCACTTTTCCAAGGGCAAGACAAAAATCTTGTCATCTTGATCCCTTCTTTGTGCATCCTACATCTATTCAATTTCTCATAAAATTTGATGGCTTTTATCTTTTCAAAAGGAACCTAGACCTTGAATCTCCCCTCATCAATCTCACTGCTTCTTTCTCAACCCAAAGGAGCAGTTGTCTTTTCTTCTGATTCTATCAGTAGTCTCCCATTAGCCCTTGCTGCTTCCGCCATGACTTCCTTTTGGTCCATTGTTTGCGCTGTGGCCACAGTGATCCTGTCTTCTTGTGTTCACATTTGTGAGTGCTTTCTCTTATTTTCCATTAAATCCAAGACATCATACATGCTAGACAAAGGCTCTCCCACTCAGCCCCTACGCGACACTTTCAGCCCAACTTTGCGTCTTCCACAGGGTGAAAACCCAAGTACTCCAGTGGTATCTACTGTTTTTATCAGATCTTCTTTCAGGATACTTTCTTTTCTATAGAGGCAGAGTTTTAGGAGAAG
This sequence comes from Petromus typicus, assembly GCA_004026965.1. NCBI lineage: Eukaryota > Metazoa > Chordata > Mammalia > Rodentia > Petromuridae > Petromus > Petromus typicus. The sequence continues at coordinate 42,171 of PVIR01000709.1, read as the reverse complement.
CTTTCTTTTTAATCTATATCATTTCTCCTAAGAGAAAAGTTAAAATTAAGAATGAACATTTGATTACTAATAGGTAATATTTGGAGGCATTTTTAAGTTCATGTTGAATTGTTGCTGTTTGTGTCGACACGATGTAGGACACTAGAGTAGAATGTAGGGAATGGTTCACTGTTAAAAAGATAAGCAAAATGAGGGCCGGGGATATAGCTCAGTGGTTCCGGCGCCTGTCGTGCAAGCGCAATGACCCGGGTTCAATCCCCGGTAACCACATAACAATACTGGGTGTGGAAACTCACCCCAGCGGCAACCAATACCACATACCAGTGCCGGGCGTGGTGGCTCACGCCTGTAATCCCAGCGCTCAGGAGGCAGAGGCAGGAGGATTGCTGTGATGTGTTTGAGGCTGAGCTCAGGGCCAGCCTGAACCACAAAGCAAGACCCTGTCTCAAAAAACCTTAAAAAAAAAAAAAAAAGATAAGCAAAATGAAAACCAGAAAGAGGTTCAGTTTTAGCCAGATGACTTCACTAATGAGTTGCTAGAAAATTTCCCCTGTGATAAAGGAAGAATCTAAACTGAAATAAGTCAGATAATAAATAATAAATGATAAAATGGACACAAGAAATATAGAACATTGTTTCATGAACTGATTTAAGTAGGGAAGAGAAGACAAAGGTAACTGGAGAAAGATATGGGAATCAAGAGAATGACTGTAATTTTTAAGATGTGAAGGAAATAACACATCTGAAATTCATTAGGAATGATACAAAATAGACAAGAGTTGAACATATGTGAGTATTCCAGGGTAGTGTAGAGTCTGAGAAGTGAAGATGGATTGTCCTTTACTATTCTGTGTACGGAACAGGGGATCTCCACAGAGAAGTAGAGATGTGAGAAAGGACTCAGTAGCTATAATATGGGTTGTAAAAGAGACTGGCAATGTTTGAGGACATTGTGGAATGAATTAAATCATGTCATCAAGGTTCATAAAGGCCAATTAAATTTTCTAAATAAAATTATTTTAAAATATAACTCTATAATATGCCATCAAATTACTGTGAGCTTTTGTTCTTGTTTTTATCTATTTTAAATAAATATTTCAAGTCAGTCTAGTAAATTGATATTTTTATAGGTACTAGTTACATACTGATCTCAAAGAACACTAGATATTTCAAGGTTATAAAACTATGGTTGGAAAAGGGATTGTGTCTCTTTTATTTCTAGCATGATTTCCTGGAGCCTAATTTGTGTTCAGTGTGACTTAGAATTTGTAAGTATAATTGGGCCATGATATAGTTTAGTCTTCTCATTTTCTTCATCTTCTGTTTATTGCCCTTACAGCTGTATTAGTTTTCTTCCTATTTTTGAGAGAAAATACTTGACTAAGCAACATAACGGAGAAAATGTTTTGGATTATGGTTTTAGAGGATTTCATCTGTGGCTGTCTGGCCACCAGGCAAAGATATCCTGGTAGAAGGTCATGATGGAGAAAAACTGTTTACACGGAAGCAGGATGCAAAGGAAATAAGAGCATGAGACCTATTTCTCTAGAGAGCTCTTCCCTCAACTGTGGCTCTCTTCCTAGCATCCCACTCCCGTAATGGGTTATTAAATCATTTGTTGATGAAGTTCCTGTTCCTATGATCTGATTACCTTCCAAACACTCCACCTCAAAGCATATGAGCCTTTTGGAGCTCATGTTTTGGTCCACAGTATAAGACTAACATTTGTATTCAAAACTTATGGGTCTAAAATATACTTATTGAGTTCCTTAGCCTGGGTTAAGATGACATTTAATTGATTACTCTTACAGGAGCTGGGATTCAGGGATGTGGGAGCAAGTTACCTAGATGTGTCCACTTTGTGAAAGTTCATGAAGTGTTATGTCATGCTATGTGCACATTTTATACTATGGACACAGGTGTGCACATTTAAAGAAACAGTCGATTGTGTCCAACTACTATGTAAGAATGGGGATATATAAATAATATGCATGCAAATAAAATCAGCAATGCTATGCTAGGACTGTGTATAGCACATGATCAGAATACTCTATTGAAAGTGCTGTCTCAGATGGTACATGGTAAAAAAGCAATGATAGGTAGCAAGAGCAAAGTGGGAGGTAACACAACCCCAGACTTGAAGGTATATTACAAAGCTACAGTGATAGAAAGAGAATGGCACCAGCACAAAAACAGATACAAGGGTATGTAGAGCAAAATGAGTGATAGAGAAACAGTCCCTGGCACATTGAACAATTTGAGCCTTGACAAAGGAACCAAGGACATACACTGAAGGAAAGACAGCCTCTTTAATACATGGTGTTGGAAAAACTGACCATTCATAGGCAAGACATTGAATTTAAGCCCTCCCCTTCCTAACCACCAGTTCTGTGTTTATTTAGGTCTTAGACTCTGCTTTCCTGCTTCTCTATATAGTCCCGAATATCTTTTTTTTTCTGTTTATATCTCATAAAGAACCCATCCTCTCCTGAATTTTCCCTGTTGTTATTGTTATTAAAAGCTATGCCTGGCCATATTTTATAGTCATGAAAATATGTGCACATTTCATTCTTTTGCTTTTCTTTTTCTTTATACATTTATATGAAAACTCAATCAATGTATCAGTTTTTGGTATTATATGAAGTTTGTACCTATTTATTGAAAGAAGTGATATTTTTAGTGAACATTTTGAGAAAACTATCTTTTCATACAAATCTTACCATCAAAAAACCTCTTTACATGTATGATAGCCACTTTCAGAACACCAATTATTAGTTTATCTCTAATCATGTCTTTATAAAATTTCTAGTAAAAGGTTCAGATCTTTGGATTGTTTAAAGAAGCACATCACATTTATTTTGCACATGGAGTCCTGCCAGGACTCAACTCTGACTTCCTTGCTCTTCTTGCCGTGTCCAATGGACAACACTCTGTTCAGACATTTTCTGTTTTTCAGGCTCAGAGAACCATCTTGACTTCTCAGAAGTCATAAGCTGGTAAGTGGAGATTACAAATGTCTCTCAGACTCACTTTAGCTTTCAAGATGAGGCGTCAGAATTTGTTGAACATCTAAGGCGACATCAAATGACTTTATGAAAAGAGTGAGGCTAAAGCATCTTTTGGTCCTTGCTTATTACAGTTCTGTATGCACTGAAAGCATTACATGAGAGGAACAAAAAGGCAGGAAACATTTTTATTTTTATTTCAGGGGACATTACTGAGAACAGTACTTTTGTGTTTTAATAGTCTCTATGATTATTTAAAATGTAAATTTTATGCAGATGAAAACAACACTGAGATTTCATCTAACTCCACAAAGAATGGCTGCCGTGTCAGAATTAGCCAGCAATTGTGCTCGCTTCGGCAGCACATATACTAAAACAGAATTAGCCAGCAACAAATATTGGCGAGGCTGCAGAGAAAAGGAAACCCTTCTCCACTGCTCGTGGGAATGTAGACTCACACAACCTCTGTGGAGATCAGTGTGGAGATTCCTCAAAAAACTAGGATTAGAGGTCCCATTTGACCCAGCCATCACTCTGCTAGGCATATACACAAAGGAATTAAAAGAGTCATTTCACAGTGAGATATGTGCACCCATATTTATAGCAGCTCAGTTTGTGATTGTTAAGTCTTGGAAACAACCCAAATGTCCATCAACTGGAGACTGGATAAAGAAGATGTGGTTCTTTTATAGTATGGAGTATTACTTTGCCACTAAAAATGATAAGATTGAGTCATTCACATGCAAATGGTTGTACCTTGAGGACATCCTCATAAATGAAATAAACAGGTGACAGATGTGTAAATATCATATCTTTTCTCTGATATGAGAATATGAAGTTGTAAATTAGTTGTAGTATGTATAGTTGATATTGCGAAGTAGAAAATATTTAAAAGGAAAGATTGTTAGGGTAAATAACGAGGGGAAAATGAATGTGGTAATAATAAAGAAAAAAGAAAATAAAGATTGTGTATATAGGGGCGGGGGGCTGCAGGGAAGCACGGAGAGAAAGGAAAAATGAGAATCAAGTCATGTCATATTCTGGTACAAACTCTTAATATTGAATGTGATTATCTTGTGTATTCATAATGTACCAATAAAGATAATTTAAAAAATAAAATAAAATATAAATCTTAGATATGGAAAACAACTGTGAAAGTTACAGGAAAAAGCTTCATTAGTTTGTATTTGGTTATCATGGTATTGTTTTCACTACACATACTCTGGAACTAAATATACCACTTTCATACTAACTTCTATAGTTAGTTTTGGCATTATAGAAAGTTAAGTAGATTGAGACCAAAATATGAGGCCAATTTTTTTTTTTTGAAAATTATAATGCAAACTATACTGGAGCTAGAATGTATTCCTACCATGTAAATTCAAAGCAGAACTGGAAACATAAATTAATAGAATGACAAATATTTGCTACAGTAAATTTTCTTTTATAAGGACACCCTTTATTTAACACCTGGAGCAGGGCTGAGGGAGGGCTGCATGTCTGGAGCTGTAGAAGGAAAAACACATAGGGCCCGAATACATGAAAGTGTTCTCATACACTTCATAACTGTATCTGTGTTTGTATTCACACAGAACTTCATGAAAGAAAACTCAACCATCAAAGCAGAACCCCACCTAAATTTCTGTGCCCTTTGAGAAATACTGGAGGATATTACACATTTTCATTCAACTCTGATTAAACACTTTACTTAAAAGCAAGTGTTCACTTCTTTTTTAAAATGACCAGCTTTCCACTGGATATTTTTGGTGGATGGAGCAGAATCTCTGTTGCAGTATACAGAGAGGGATTCAGACAGTGGGAAGGATAGTAAGAGCAAAGTCACATGGTATAACAGTTCTCAGGCCACTGATTCCTGGACTGGCTTTAGTATTTGCATTTTTATGTTTTTAGGTTGCAGTTACACTCATTTAAAACTGTCACACACATTCAAGGAGGCATTATCTTCTTGTGAAATTAAACAATTTTTAAATTTTATTTTGCAGTTCTGTTTATTCTACTCAAAGGAAAATTGAATGTTCTGAAAAATGAGTTCATTAAGTTTTATGGCATTTAATTTATTTTTAAAAGAGATATAAATGTCATAGTATAAGCCTGTGAGACAAAAAAGCAAAGTGTCATGTGAGAAAAGTAATGGGAAAAATTTAAAAGTCAAAAACTTCAAGAATGTAGTTTTTAGGGAAAAAGGTATTATGAACAAACAGATAATGCAGTTTATAAGTATCCCCTTCTCTCAGGCTCATTCTGAGGAGCGGCCATGCTGGCAAGGAGAGCACTGAATCAAGAGCCTTTCCTTTCTCGACTGGGACCCATTTCTTTTCCTGGGCTTCCTTGCTCCCATCTCCCGAGTCAGCCTCCAGAGCACAAATGAAGAGAGGCAACTGGATCAGGGCTGTCACCGGAGAGGTGAAGGGGCTGCCACTTCCAATTTTGTTGCCACTAACTTATGTAGCTGAGTGCCAGAGTCTACGGGCACTGTCACTCAGCGATGGAAGTACATACAGCCGCGGAGAGCTCAGAGATGGCACGGGGTAATCTCTTCAAGACTAGCTTTCTGTCAAAATCATAATTCTTGTGAAATTGGCCTGAGAAAACGTAGTCCACTCAGTTTGAGGTAAAGTAATAATTTTAGTCAGTAGAGTATATAGAAATGTGACAGCATTATTGCTGAATACACACAAAAAGGAATTTGTTTAATTAGATGATAGGACAAAAAGTCATGTTTTGAATTTTAATGAGAACCACCGCTGGAAACTTTTGGCTTCTGACCAAACCAGATAAAGGCAAACTTGAAGAGTAAATTTTACTGATAAACAAAAATAATTTAATAATAAATATGAAAAATTGGAAGAGGAAATACTTCTTTAATTTACAAATGAGGGAATCTTATCTTTCTTTGTTTCTTGTTTTTTTCCTTCTTCCTTATTTTACATTGATGACATAGAAGACCTCTCAATGATCACACAGTGTACGTGCAGAACAATCTAGGAAACTTTCCAGGAGCAGTCATCCCAGTAGACAGTGCCATAGCACAGATGGGTTAAGCTGTCTCGCAGCAATAAGCGATGACTTCATGTGGTTCTTTTAAATTCTCACTAGATGAGGCCCATTGTGGATTCCAGTGAACCTGCAAACAGGTTGGCTTGCATCCTCAGGAATCCAGGCTTTGCTTCTACCATCTCCTTGGGGGGCTGCCAATTAAGAGGGGCACGTGCCACATACACTTTCTGGAAGAATCAAACCTCCATACCTAATGCATGAAGGAAAGTGGAGCCTTTCCGTGTACCTGGAGGTAGAGATGCAAAGGGGTGTCAGGAACCGCCCTATTATTCACGACAGGCATGTCGTGGAAAGCATCAGTAGCCCTTTGTAAAGGAAGTGATTATTGTTCACCCTGCTACCTAAATGGTCATGTTTGACAAGAAACTGAATCCTACATTTCTCCATTTATTTCGATGAATCTCTATTCTAGGTAGATAGGAGCTCTGAATTCTCACAGCGATTCTAGTTAAACTATTTAGGTAAGTCCAGACTCAGAAGAAGACTCTGAAGAAGTTCAAAGTGCAAAGCTTATGTATATATGGGCTGGGGGTTGTAGAGAGTGCAGAAAAATGAGAATGAAGATGTGTCACCTACTGGTACAAGTTCTCTGTTAAATGTGATCACATTGTATGTATAAAATGTACCAATAAAGTCAGTTAACAAAAAACAAAGTCAAATTACAGCAAGTCTTCACAAAGATTGTGTACTTTTCTCAATATATGAGTAAACAAAGGCTTGTCAGAATTTAAATGATGAATTAAAAGTAATAAATTTACCATTGTTACATAAAATATGTGTTACTGCAAAGATTGTGCTATATAACAAACAAGTCTAATATTCTAGCAGATTAATACAACAGAAGTTTATTTCTAAGATATGTACAAGGACAAAACTAAAGATTTGTAGTTTAGGAGGAAAAATAATAAAATAATTATAAAAAATACAAGGTTAAATGATTATTTTTTTCTCTCCTGCATTCTGTTTACTGATAGTAAATAGTTTTTGTTTTCCTTTGCAGAAATAATTTGCAAATTCAAATTGCTATAAAAGCTTAACTACCTTCATTCATTTTAGGATTACTTACATGCATTGTCAACAAATTTTAAGCCCTTACTTGCCAATTAAGATTTTTATTCATGTTTTCTTTCCTTTTAATAAACATTAGGTTTTAAGCACTAATCACTGGAACATGAATTGAAGAGGTTACTGTCTAGGAAAATGGATATGATGTAAGTATTGACTTTTGTCCCACTGAATATAGAGACTTATCGACCTTGGAGATTAGGTCAATATTTGCCTTGAGAGACAATAAATCTAAATGTTCAACAAAATATAAAGTCAATATTTGCATTAATGTCTATGTTCTGAATATCTGGCCAAAAATCTCTGGATGTTTCTTTATAGTTGAGTCTCCTGATGTAAATAGATCTTCAGAAAATGTTTGAAGCTAATACCAAAATAAATATCAGTGAAGATTTGAGAAAAAGAGGTGTGAAGTCTTTTTCATGAGTCTTTTTTGCAACTGTGATATTTTCTTTGAAATGTATAAGCTCTTAAAAATTGATTCATTAAAATATGGAATTTTTGGGTTAATACCATTTCACTAAAATATATTTAGCAGCTACAACACATGTAAGAGACCTAGAATACCACAGTATGTAAACACAGTTGTCTCTTTTTTATTCTACCTGCAATGGACTCTTTCTACTGTCTCTTTAGACTTCTACAACATGTCTGTCTGTATTTGTGTACATATATATCTCACCATCTTTTTAAGCGCAGTGCTCATAATGGTATTACACTGCTCTTTCCCTCAGGTACAGCCATTTTATTAGTATACCCACATGATTGATTAGAGTTCTCCGCTCATTTGGAGGTACTGGTTATTTATAGGCTGAATAATATTGATTTCAGAGTTAAACTTTCTAGGAAGAGCATGGAATCATCAAAACAAAACTGAGTATTGTCAAGCCATTAGCCCTCCTTGTCAACTTCTTATCAGTGGCTCATCTAACTTCCCAATCACCTCGGCTAATCAAGGCCGAGTTCATTGACTTTTCAAATCTGTCCTTCATCTTCTGCTTTTAATGCACAGAAAATGTTTGAGCCCATGCTCTCAACTTTATTCTTTTCCCTCTGTCACTTAAATCATCAATACATTTTTTCATAAGAAAATTTCAAAACTGGAAATCAGGATTTGAAACTGGTAGGAAACTCAGAATGATAGGAAATGAAAAAAAGGTTATGGAAAATTAATATTGGCAATGGAAAATTAAAATTGCTTAAGGAAAATTAACATTGTTTAACTTACCATTACCTTTGAAAAATACACTGTTGCCCTAGTTGAAAAAGAATTCTGTTTCTGTGGGAGTCACCCTCCTCTTCTACCTGTCCTCCACGACATGAAGAAGTAAAGTAGTTGCTCTGAGAAGCTGTTGAACTGGGCAGGAAATTCGATCCCTGTTAGCTTTTGAAGAAGTTATTAAAGCTGAACTCTTCTTCTTACTATTTGCCACAGCAACTGCACCTTGCAGATTGAGCTTTTAAAAAAGCTTATCTGAGTCTCACGGAACACAAACATTTGAAAGAACAATCTCAACATCCTAAAATGGATGTACATTAATTACCTGCAACTTATGGCAAGCAGATGCATATCTACATGGGTGGGATACGAAAGGTGGAAGATGCTTCTCATATATGTCTACTTTGTTTTTTAACCTACTATTGGCCTTTTAAAATGTAAGTCATTTGACAGTTTACCACATGCTAAACATTAATTTCATGTATACATTCCTGGAGAGTATTTACTCATCTACCCATTCATTTCTAAATGTAAAACACATCCTTGCTCCCTATTGCAGGCTTATTCTTCTGTGTTATCTTGGCTTATCAAAAGTTAGGCAGACTTATCCTCAATGAAGTTTATATAGAACATGACAATAAGAAAGCAGTGAGACAAAGGGATATCTATTGGCAAATGTGGTGAAATTAAACAGGAAAACACAGAGAGTGTGAGAGCATATAACATGGGGAACTAACCTGGGTTTACCTGGAAAAGTGATACTGCCACTGATACCTGGAAGTTCATTACAATTTAAGTTGGCAAAAGAGGTGAGCAGAGAGAGAACACCCAAAGAGTGAGTGTGTATTATTTATGACCTGGAGATAGAAGGGGCACAGCTAATTAACAGAAGTGGAAGATGGGCCCTTGGCTCGAACAAGGTAGGTATGGGAGGAAGAGTCCGAGGTAAGGCTGAGAAAACTGACAAAGAAAATCACTCAGAATGTCCTTAAAGGGCATATCACAGCTTTTTTCCTTTATCCTAAATGAAGAGCACTTTAACATGAAGCTTAACGTGACTCATTTCCCATTTTAGATAACTGTATGCTCTGCAGAGTAAAGTACAGGGCAGGAGTGGGTGTCAAGACCTGAGAGAGAATGGATGAGAGAGCAGAAAGCTGACTGGTGTTCTGGTCCATCCTAGACTGAAAAGGGACTGTGATGATGGAGAAAAGTTGGTGAGTTGGAGGAATATTTAGGAAATGCCACATTTGAAATGAATTGTGAGTTTTTGGAATAGGAGATGAAAATGAGGGACTTATTAAAGGAAGGAGGTGTGGTGTGTGTGTGTGTGTGTGTGTGTGTGTGTGTGTGTGTGTGTGTGTGTGTGTGATACCAGAGTTTGAATGTAGGAGATTCTTACTGAGCTATATTCCCAGCCCATTTTAAAAGTCATTATTATGGGACAGGGTCTCATTAAGTTGTTGAGTTGCGCAGGCTGAGCTTGAACTTGTGATCTTCTTGCCTCAGTTTCTCATAGTGCTGGTTACCAACATGGCCTACTAGGCCTAGTTTTGCCCAAGAAAATGGAAGATTAGTAGAAAACCAAAAATAAAATTTTAAATACATAGAATTTGAGATTCTTTTGAGATATTCTGGTGTCAGTGGAAGTTTTACACTGGGTTTGTACTTAAGGAACATCTAGTCAGGGATGTAAATGTGTGAGTTAGAACAACCAAAAAGAAAAAGTAGAACAGGAAGGGGAGACTGAGATCTAATCCTGAAGAATTTAAATGTTTAACGACTGAGTTAAAGATGATGAGTTGGTTAATGAGATTATAACAAAAAGAATGGAAACAAAGTTTATGTACATGGGGGTGGGGGTGGGAGGGCGGGCAGGGTTTTGGGGAAAAATGAGAATTAAGTTGTGTCATATACTGGTACAAATTCTCATTGTTGAATGCAATCATGATGTATATATGTAATGTACCAATAAAGATTTCAATTAAAAAAAAGATGATGAGTTGGTATAGGAAATTCAAGAGTGAATCAAAAAACGGACAATTTTCTATTGGATTTAGTGACATGTAGGTGAATGGTAGTCTAAGTGATTCATTTGGATGAGGCAGTGGCCAGGAGAACTTGGGAGTGAGCTGGAAGAGTAAACAGGATATGAAAAAGCAGAAATAATAGAAAATTATTTCTAAAAGTGTTGGTCTGTACTTGCTGCTGAGGATGGAGTACACGCATATTGTAGATGTTTAATAAACACTTGTGCAATGAACAAATAAGCAATCACATTTATTGATACAATTGCCTCAAGTTACTAGAATGTTAGAAAAGGAATTAGAATTGAATTATTGCAGCTCATACAGCTTTTCATTTGTCTTTCTCAGTCATCTTTTGAGATGGGTGGTGTTGCTGTAATTTTTCATATGAAAAAATGAGATTTGGAAATGTTATGCAGTTGCTTAGGTTTGACACAACTAGGATGTGGTAGAACAGAAATATGAATCAAATTTATTTTCAGAGTCTATTCTCCTCCCCAAACTGTCACTTTCTTTGACAGCAACAATCTTTCCTCTAGCTCAAGGAGATCCTAAACTAATATCTTTGGATCCAACTTTCTCTGGCTTGACAAACTGTATTTTGGAGGACCACTTTGGACCAGAGCCTCTCATCCATGTGAACATATCCATTCACTTCGAGTGCTTTTCAAAGAAAGGATTTCTAACTCTCCTCCTGAGACCCCCTGGGAAAGTCCATGCCTAGGTGTTTTAGAAAATTACTCAAGTTATTTTAATATAACTTTTAATATAATATAGTGCTAAAATTGAGAAAAAATACCTTAGATTGTTACTGTGCTATTAATTAACAAAAATCCTATAGTCATATTTATTCAGATGATATCTTATTAGTTTAACTCTGGGTGAGTTTATCTGAGAGGATGTAGTGACCCTCACTCATTTGGAAAGAGACTGGTGAAGACAGCATACAGTGACTGCTGAGAACCAGGAGGACATCAAAGAATTTATTCATCTGTGTCCCTCTGCAGAAATCACTGTGGTGTGGTAAGAGAAGATCTTACACTATGATCTGGTGCATCTGCAGGTAGCTGTTGATACAGGTGTTCTTTTCACCTGAAGTAAGGAGGAAAGACCCCATCCCGACAGAAAAGAAGAGTGCCGAGTTGAGTGCCTGCTGTCTTCCTATTCCACTTGCATTTTCAGGCTTCAAGAGGGGCTCAATTGTGTGGAGCCCCTCTGGATAGAAATCTCTTCTGATTGAGGGTGAAAGTTGGCAATAAATAACCTTTAAGCTGTTCAGTCTGAAAGTTTGTATACCTGTATGTTGTTTTTCTGGGAAACAAAAGTAAAGGCAATGTAACATAATCACCAATATCAAGACACAATATTTCAGGCTCAGTTCAGAATTCATTTGAAGGGGGAATTCTCATAGGACTGTGTGGGTGAAATGAAAGATTTTCCCATTTTCAGTTGCCACTCTTTGTTCCACTGCTGTGCACAGCAGAAGCTGCTTTGGGACTGGAAGCTACAAAGTCTTGTACTTTTCAAAAGATGAAATGCATCTGATATCATCACACGTCAACTGCTGTTAAAGTGGCACCTTAATTGTCATCACTCCTCCTACTGTTTCAGTAGGTTTGAGATGTGACCCATGGTGAGCTCGGTGAGAAGATGGTGCATACATAATTCATTTTTAAGAATGCAGGCAGCTTTGATTTCCTCCATCTTTATCATTAGGCTCTTAATACCCTGTGCATGTGCCTTTCAAAGTAGCTGCTATTGAATTTTTAAGAAAATTCTGTTTGGGAAGAACTAACAGGATAGTGATTATTCCTTTCTTTCTTGATTTCCAACTATTATAAATAATAAGAGTGAATACTATATTTGGGCATGGGGAATTTCAGAAAAGCCTTCTTCGCTTTATCTATACTTTATTTTCCTCAAACTTTATTTTCCTGCAAACTTTATATTTCTAATTTTACTGCTAAAGTTCACTAGGGTTGAATTCATATGAAAAATCATTACCTTGTCCTTTTAATTACTTAGGGAAACACATGAGTTAAGAACAATAGTACTTGTTGATAATTAATCTTCAGAATGAAAGCAAGTTAGAGATATTTCTCAGAAATCTGTCAGTGGATGGAAACTGCCAATGAATGAAATTTAATTTTTTTAGTCTTAGTGCACAGAAACACTTGGAAATCAGATAGAAAATTTGAGATTTCATACTCTTTGTCCCTTTTCTCAGAAAATCATAACACTTAGAAGAGTATTTCCCCTTTTTTATAACAAAGATTTCTATGTATCATATGTTCTCTGTCCTATGTTTCTCAGTAAATGTTTAAATGCCTTATTAGTTTTCCTCCTGTAAAATTTTCATGCAGTATATAAATCTGTATTAGCTTTATAAAAATCAAATACTAGATATTTCTTGTTAGGGCTGTGTCATCTAAAACCTCAGAAATCTGACAAAATAGGAAATGTCAATTACCCTTGGAATCTGTGGTTCTGGGATTTAACTCCTTCACTAAAAATCTTGGTAAGAGATGTAAATGTCGAACAAGTCTCCTGACCACCGGTGAGGTTCTCCTGATGCCCCGCCATATGCCTGGGTTTTGAAGGTTGCCTTCCTCTGTAATGTCATTTCTCTGACAGCCTCTCTTCTGTCATTGCTATGTCCCCAAGTACAGCTGCTAGTGTCATGTTGGTTGTTCCACATCCCATATTTTCTCATGAATCCTAAATGAGTGGGTAATGAACCTCAGAGTCAAACGATGATCCAAGTAAATCCAAGTAATTAGTTTTTTTTTTTAAACTTTCAAGATGTAAGCATAATCTTTAGTTCAAACGATTCCATTTATCAATAGAGTTAGGTCACATCCTAGAAGTCTTAACCAAAATGTTCCTTGAATGGTTCCACTCTGTTCCACTTTTGAAGGACTTCTGGCCAATCTTGAAAGGACCATGTTTCTTAAATCATCTCAAACCTAGCTAAGTTTTTTTTTTTTTTAAATCTTCCTAGAGCATAGTCTTACCCTATCACTGGCTTAAACAGGCCCCAATGGTTCATCTAGATAAGAAAGTCTTCACTTGGGCATGTTTAACTTTAATGTGAAAACCCACTGTATTATTTCTTTTATATATTCTACAATCCTTTTAGAAAATACTAATCTCTTTTCCTGTGCCAATTGCTTCCATTTGGTGAGACTGAAATGCATTAGAAGTTTTATTATTAGGTCTGGCTGTCATTGTTGCTTTAATCAGATCTCTCTATGGTTGCGTAAAGAACAATGAAATATAGAGAATGTCCATAAGAAGAGCAGATGGTGCTTATAATTATGTTAATTTCCAAATACAATTTTCAGCCAGTCTTTGAAGGTTTCAAAGACTTGATGTATAGACACATCTTTGGACACAATAAATATTTTAGTAAAAGTGTTAAAGCCCACGTGGTAAGACATTTACGAAAATAGTTCTAAATAACGCAGGGGAGGATGAGTAGCATGGTCTAAATGTTCTTTCTCCAAAATTCTTACATTGAAATCCAAACCTCTATGAGATGTTGTTATGAAGAGGCTATCGGGGTGGTAATTGGATGATGAGGGTGAACCCAGCATGTGGATCGGTACTTTGTACAGGAGCCCCGGGGACATCCTCACCCTCCCACCATGGGGGATGGCTCAGAAAGCACTATTTGTGAACCAGAAAACTGGTCCTCAGCAGACAACACCTCTCTCAATGTTTCATCTTGAACTTCTCAGTGCTCAGAACTGACAAGTGAATTTCAGGTAGTGATAAGCTGGACAGCTGTGAGTAGTTTTTATAATATCCATAAGTGGACTGAGACAATGAAGAAAACAGTGTGGACACCAAAATATTCAGTAATAAGCAAAAACATCCCAATTTATTAAAATCAATCTATACAGAGCTCAAGCAGTAAAGAACTATTTACCACCTGAAATTTATTAGTGAAATGCAAATAAGTGAAAAATAAATAAAATATTCAATCAGTTTTAGAAAATAGAGGGCTGGAGCTTTAGCTCAGTGGTTCCGGCGCCTGTCTTGCAAGCACAAGAACCCAGATTTGATCCCCGGTAACCACATACAAGATTAGGCATGGATACTCACCCCAGCAGCAATCAGCACCACATACTACAGTGACTGGTGTGGTGGCTCACACCTGTAATCCCAGCACTTGGGAGGCAGAGGCAGGAGGATTGCTGTGATGTGAGTTGGAGGCTGAGCTCAGGTCCACCCTGAACTACAAAGCAAGACCCTGTCTCAAAAACAAATATATTTCTGGTATGAGAAAAGGAAGATGTAAATGAGTCCTAGCATTGTATGTTATATATTGTGAAATAGAAAATGCTCAATATAAAATAAGGTGAAAGGGGAAAATGTTGAGATTGTAACAAAAAAGTAAGGAAACAAATTTTATGTATATGGGGGGGTGGTAGGGTGGGTAGGGCTTGGGGAAAAATGAGAATTAAGTTGTGTCTTATACTGGTACAAATCCCCATTATGGAGTGCAATCATGATGTGTATATTTAATGTACTAATAAAGATTAAAAAAAAAGAGGAAAAAACAAAAATATTGACAAGGAATCAAGGAAGGAAAATGATATTGAACAAAGAATAGTGAAAGATACATACAGTAAAAATATTAATAAATTAACATAGTTCCAACAAGATTGCTTTAAATGTGTGTGTGTGTGTGTGTGTGTGTGTGTGTGTGTGTGTGTGTGTATTTGGTCCATGTAGGTAGAATTTCCTATACAAGTTTGGTGTGAGTATATTTTCTTTTCTTTATAGAAAACACTGCATACAGATATATAATATATTTAAGATGCTCTACACTCTTTTCTTGAATGCCTGCATCATTTTCCATTTTTTCTATAAACCCATGAACATTTCAGTTGCTCCACAATCTTGCTGGCATTTGATAATATTCTTAAATTACCCCAATTAATACCTACTAACATCTTACAACAGCATTAATTTTCTGTCACTATTAAAGATGTTGAACATATTTTTCTGACTGTATTTGTCATGTTTCCTCTTAGAAATAATCTGCTTAAGTCTCTTCCTCATTATTAATTGGGTTTTTCTATGTAATATAGATTTCAATATTTTCTGATTATCCTATTTGGTCTTTATCAGAATGATTATTTATTTTATCTGTAAGCCCATAAGTTGTCATTTTATTATCAAAATATCTTTTTGGAGCAAAAGTGCCTGTTGTTGATGAAGTTCAATTTACCAGGTCTTCTGCATATAGGTTTGAAGTCATACCTACTAACTGTTGCTTAACTCCAGTTCATTGAAATTTCTTCAGTGATTCCTTCTAAAAGCTTTTAACACTTTGTGAAATATAATTCTATCTATTTTACATGCTTAGATACTATGGAGTGTGCAAATTTCAGGTGGAGGTTCTTTTCTTTTTCGTATGCACATTATATAATTTCAACAAGATTTATAGAAAAGTCTATTAATTATATCTTGAATTGCTTTGCAACTCATGGAAACCCATTCATCTGTCTGTGGTTATTTCTAGATTTTGACTATTAACACAGTAAACAAAGGAGTGCAGACATCTTCTTAAGGTGGTGATAGTATCTTCTTTGGGTAGATACCCAGAAGAAGGATGCTTGGTTTCACGGCTGTTCATTTTTAATTTATTCAGGAACCTCTAAACATTTTTGCCTAGTGGCTGTGCTACTCTACCTTGCCTCTAAAAATAATGGAATCCTTTCTTTCCACACCTCTCTTATTATTTTTTATCTCTTCTCATTAGTGATTGCTGCCCTTATGACTGGGAGGTGATATCTCATGGTCACTGGAACTTGCATTTCTCTTGTGATCATGACATTGAGTACGTTTTCAAATCTTTATTATGTCACACATAAAAACTGCATTCAGGCCTTGGTCCAATTTTAAGTGGGGTGTTTTTCTGCTACTGTGTTCTTAACACTTTTTGGACACTGGCAGCACCTTGTTATTAGACATGTGGTTTGCAATGCTTTTTTCTGCCTATGAGTTGTCTTCTCATTTTGCTTTTACTTTCTTTCTGTGCAAAAGCTTTCTCATGTCATACGTTCCCCTTTTTCTTTTGGTTCTATAGCCTGAGCTTTTGACGTGATATCCAAAATAATCTTCACCAAAGCCATTGCTAAGGCCAAGCTGTTCTCTATGTTCTCCTCCAGAAGTTTATAGCTGCAAGTCTTACTTTTAGGTGTTTTATGCATTTGGAGATTTTTGTGTAGGATAAAGTAAAGATCTATACTTTCTCAGGCTAGTGTGATAGTAACAAGATGGCAAACTAGAGGTGCTCACACTTTACACAGAAAAGCAATAAAACAACAACTAGACAACTGCATTTTGATTGGAATGTTTAAAGTAGTGCGGACCCTACAGCTAGAGAGAGGTGGACACAGGGTGGTACATGTCATCTTAGGCATCCATGTAAAATCAAACTGTTTCTTGGTACTGGACTGTTCAAATTTCTTGTGCATTTGGATAATAGACTAAGAGATGTATGGTTTGAAAATTTTCTCTCTGTTCACTGTGTTGATTGTTTTCTGCTTGTCCTTATGCTGCAAGCTCATTTTTTTGCATGGGTGGTTGTTTAGATTCCTTGTTTCTTGGAGAAACCAATGCTAGCAACATCTATTCTGCTGTCTTGCAGGAACCATTCCAAATTAGTACCATGTATGTGCATTTGTTTCTGAATTCTTCTATGGATCTCTGTGTCTATTTCTTTGTCAGTACTACAAAATTATAATTATTTGTAAATCATTCTAAAATGGATAGATAGTTCAAGACAAATGATATCAATTTTATCAGATTATCTATTAAAGTTCTTGTTAAATTATATGTTTATTTTGAAATTAAGAAATTGGGAAAATGTATAAAATTTGAATCAGTAAGGTAGCCACACTACATCCATATTACTTCTCTAAAAAATAAGGTGGCATTGATAAAAGAACAGAATATTTACTAGTGGGATAGAAAAGTGAGTATTTAATGATTTATTTAAAAAGATTAGGACAACTGGTTATATAACCAAAAATGAAAATTATATCTCTATATTATAATGTTTATTGAAATAAGCACCACTTAAAAAGTTTAAGTGTTGAAAACGAATCTTAAATTTATGTAGGAAATAAATGACATAAACCTCAGATTCAAATTTAAGGTGGAAAACATTGTCATGTCTATTTCAGGCATCAGGAAACACATTTCTCTTATTCAATATCTAAAAATATGATAATTCTCCCTGAAATCTACAAGAAAAGCAAAGGAACCTTTATAAAATTGAGTCAGACATAATTCTAATCATAAATTTCTTTTAGTACTAGTTAATAAATCAAAGTGAGTTTAAAATGAAAGCTATAATTTTGTACCCAAGAAGTTGACAATAAATGTAACTGTCAAACTGAAGATGTGGAGAAAGTCTCATTGTTTTTCAAATGGTACAGTCACTTTGCAGTAGAATTCATCAATTTCAGAAGAAGTTGAAATTCAGCCTACTCTTTGACCTAGTGATTTCATTCTGAAGTAATTTTCTTTAGAACCTGTGCTATATTGCAGATAATTTTTAGCAGATTCACTGACATTTCACCTTTATTATTGAAAGATAGAAACAATTTAAATGCCTATCAATGATGGATGAGTAAATATACAATTATTATCTTCAATTAAATATGACAAAAGTGAGGGATATATGAATTGTAGTTGCATATGTCAATAAGAATAAACATCCACATGTTTTGAAAAAAATACCAATTGAAACATGTATGCAATATTTATTTGAAGATTAAAACATAAAGGTAAAGTTGTAAATTATTTATGAGTATGTGATAAGTGTAACAATGATGAATCAGCATATCTTAGGAAAGATGTAACTTGATATGGGGAATGGCTATGTCATAAAAATAAAAATAAAAATAAAAATTTTGGAAAGGAGAGGAAGACATTTGAATTTTCTAATAATATTTTACTTTTTAAAAGACAAATATCTTGCAAAATATAAGAAGCTAAACCTGTGTGATAGGTCTATGTGTACGATGTTAGCCTTTGTAACTTTCTCTATAGCTGAAATATATCACAATATATCTCATAAATAGTATAGTTAAAGCCCCATGTATTACCATAAAAGAAAGTAATTTATATTTAACACAGTGCAAAATTTTAAAGTAAATTAGAGATTGTTATATATTTCATTTTAATTATCTGAAGAAGAATATTAAGCTTAAAGCTAGTAAAATTACACATAGTTATTAAGTAATTAAATGTATGATCATATAAAGATAAAGGTCTTTTATAAATCAGTTTTTAGTAAAATGCCATGAGTGGCATCTATTTCTGATGAAGGAGAAGTATAACTCCTAAGCTGCTAAAAAGTGCCAAGTTTGTGTCCCTGGAATGTCGAAGAATGAATTTCAAGGGTCAGCATAGGCTTAGTGCAGGAAAGGTTTGCCAAAAGAAAGTTCCTGAGGGACAGCAGGCTTCCCAATGTTTCTCCAAGAATGTTTTATAGCATAAAATCATGGGTGGGTACAGTGCGTGTCAAACCATATCAGATAGGATTACAAGTGTAGTGCTTAGCTAATATGGATCTAGAAGGAAGTGAGGCACACAGCACGGTGCATTTCCTTCACTGTAGCTTGTCTACAACTTCTAAGACAGAAAGAGCTAAAACATTTTGGGGAAGGAATGAGCTGGATGTTCTGGTCCCCACCTGTAGGGCTGATGCCTGTCTTGACTAGGTGTTGATTATTACAAGGTAATTTCACGTTGTTCATTCTGACTTCTCGGGGTCTCGCCTCAGATGCATCTCCAGCTGCAGATTTGATGTGCTTTCTTCTCTTGCACCGGCCCCTTGGGGAGCTCTGTCTGACTGCTCAGTAATTTCTAGCTAACACACCTGCCTATGGTATTTCCTTTATTTAATTTTGTATGGTAAATAGACAGCAGAGAGAATCCTTCAGTGACTCGGCATATGAATGTGAGTGCTAACTGAGCAAAGCAATGTGCATTTTGATAGTTTTGAAGTATAATAGACAATAATTTAATTTTCTTATCTTTCGAAGTGATGTCTACTTTCACTTTTCAAATGTTTTTTCTTCCTACTGAAAACATTTCCTTTATCCATGCTTCTTGGGTTGCTATAATTTAAAAGATCTGCAGCAGTTAAATTTCTTTTACTGTTTTAAATATTGTGGATTGTTTTGCTTTTGTTTATTATGTACTGGAGATTGAATCCAAGACTTTCCTATTGAGCTATATCTCTGACCTATTTCAACATTTAAAAAGAATTTATGACAGAATTCTGCTGTCTTAAGGTTTTCCAGGCTGGGCTTGGATTTAGGGTCTTTTTGCCTCAGCCTCTGAGAGGATTAGGTTGGGATAATAGCCATGCACTACCATATCCAGTGATCATGTCTTTAACAACATTTTTATGTGAAAATACAATTCCTGACAATAATCTATGTCTTCTATATCTGAACATCCAAATAATTTAGCAGCAGTTCTTATTTGTAGAATATATGCTTTGTTATATATTGTATATGTTAGGAGGCTAAATGATATGTGAGCTTGATGAACATACCATAAAACAAGAAAATAACCACCACCTACACTTTCTTTTTTTGAGACAGCATCTTGTTATGTAACACAAACTGGCCTTAAACTCATAGCAATCTTCCTGCCTCAGCCTCCTGAGTGCTGAGGTTACTGGCATGTGCTACCATGCCTTGGCCACTAAATGTATTTTAAAATGTTTTTGAAAGAAAATAAGAATGAACACATCAAGAATGAAAGGGACAAATCATGAAAGAATTTTATTGACAAAACAGAGTGTAACTCCATTCATTATGCAACAAATTTCTATTAACCTACTTTTAATTAAAGCAGCACAGGGTGAAAAATTGGATAAACATTACTACTTATTATGGGGGCAGAATAATAGCCATGTTGAAAGAAGGCATGTAGCAGGCACGTCCTTTATACATCATGGAATGTTTTCTTAATTAATTCTCCAAATTCACTTAAAGCCCTTTGGCTTAGGTACTGGGTTACTCTCTGTGTTTATAGCACAGGAAATGGAGGCCACTAGACCTAAGTTCACCAGAATTAAAGAGTGAGAGAGTAATAAAAGGAGGGACTTGGCAGCAGCTTCCTGAAGTCCCCAAGTTTTAGAGCCCACGTGATTTAACCTCAACTGATTTTCTTCATTGAATCTTCCCTTGCACCTGGTAGAAATAAAACACTCTGACTTCAGATAACACCACTTCTGTTACACAGGTTGACAATTCTGGAGGAGGAAGGTATTTTAAAAAGACACAACAAATTTATCTTTTCTTCCAAAATAATTTGAAGCTACATTGGGATGGATTCGTGTTTCCCAGCTTCCTCCTCTTCCACAGGACTATAAACCCTGTAGGATTGATGGGAGAGAGAGTGGTTTCAGATCCAAAAATGGGGAAAAAAATCAACCACATCAGAGCATCTCACTTATCCCCCTCCCAGGGCAATATGCTGACCAACTGGTTTTGAGACAGCCCAGAAAAGGAAAACATGCTCTAGAACAGAGAAAATGATGCAGAAACTCAAAGTTGAATTTGAACCTCACATATTTGGCACAGTCTGTTAAGATGTGTACATTTTACATTTGGGACACAGAGTGATTTATTATCCATACTTTGTTAACAACTTTATGTGCTCATGTTAAGGAGTAAACTGATAATGTGGGTGCTTCCTAGTGAGCTCATGAGTACAGATGTCTATAAAATAAAATGACTCTTCACTTAGATATAGGCTTTATGAGCCCTCTCATTTCTCAAGTTCACACTAATGAATTTTGATTCAATAAGCCTCTCTGTATTTATTTTCATTAACATTCTTCTTTTAGTTAGAAAACTTGCACTAACTTTTAAGCTTAGCTCTTCCTGATTTTAAGTGAAAAAGTCTCCGCTTTTAAAAATTTATTATTTTTACACTACACTGATGACATATATTAGATTTGCATTTTGTTGTGTGCTCCTAATCTTGCATGAATTTTAATGAGACTTTTGAAGTTTATATTGTCAAATTTGTCTGTTTAATTTTTATGAGATATAAAGATGCTTTATGAATTTTGAAAAGCTTTTCTTTTGTATCTCTAACCTTGTTTTGAGATTCCTTAATTCCTTATCTTTTTTCTACTGATACATTTTAGAAATAATCTGCTATTGAAATTATTAATCCTATTATTTGCATTAAAAAAAGTACAAACATGAATGCAAAGTCAAGATAAGTTTCTTAAGGATAACAGAGTGGTACATCTCAGGCAAAAAAATATCTTTTAAGTGTGGATTTTCAAATGATTTTTGATAATTGTGCTGTCTATAGTTCATTTTAAAGGAATTTCAGGGGGTAGAAAAAGGTGAAATATTGAGAAGATTTGATTTTGCATCATGATCATTAAAATACATGTAGCATGAAGACATATTTTTATTTAGGTTAAATTTTGCTCCTATTTGGCATGGTGACTTTTTCTCTGGTTCATACACATTTAGCAAATATGAGTTATGGCAGAGGAGAAAGAATGTAGAGCTTTTAAAATTTTTTACCTTAATATTCCTGCTCCCTCTATTCACTCCTAACTGGGTGAGTGACAATTTTAAAAGAAAATTATTCTGTGAAATCACATAATCTCTAAGAACCGACTCAGGGAACATTTTGTCATCCTTGAAAGGAAATAAAAGTTTTGGTTTGAATGCGGGTTTGGAAAGTCCTAACTTGTAGATACAGAACAACCTCACACTAATCAGGCCTTGGTGCCCAATCAAATTCTCTCCTAACATGAGCTGCAGTCATGCCTGAGAGGAATAAAGCCACACAAGTGACTTTCTACCTTTTCTGTGGCAATTGTTTCTTCTCTGAGTAGGATTTTGCAAAACTTTTTCTTAAAAGGGCATTTCTCAATAAACAGAGCGTGCTGGGCATCATTGACCCTTTTCTTGATAACTCAGCCTCATCATTATGAACACTGGTGAGTACACTCCACTGGATTAGATGCCCTTAAGAGCTATTAAGGCACACAGCACTGTTTGTCCCGACTAACTTAACTGTTCCCAGATGACCTAATGTTCCAGACTGCAGTCACTCCTCGGTACAATCTACACTAAATGGAAAATATGTTCTCAGAGCTGCAGGAAGATAAGTTTTGGATGTGATCAAAACACAATGCTATTATGCCTACGCCTACTCCTGGAAGAGAAATCCTCTTCGTAACTTTGACCTACTTGATGAAACCGTGCCATTACCATGTGAAATGTACTGGAGAGTGGAAGTGACCATTGCCAAAATGAATGAGAATTCATTCTCTGTATTCATCCCTGTATTGGATGAGAATTGGGTATTGGAAGGAAAAATATTGATGTTAAAAAAAGGAAGCAAAATCCGTGTATAAAGGGGGTGGGGGGATGTGTGGTGGGCAGGGGAATGGGAAAAAGTGAGAATTAAGTTGTGTCAGGTACCAGTACAAATTCTCAATGTTGAGTGTGATCATTATGTGTATGTAGAATGTACCAATAAAACCAATAAAAAAATGAGAAGTAGACACATGAGAATTAAAAAAGAAAAAAGGTTAGACAATATCTCAATGAATTTTATTTCTTCCAGTTTAATTTTGGAAACAAAGACATAATTACTGTTTATAATCATTACATAAAATAGATAAATATTGCAAGTAGATGAGTAGATCACATTTGAATGTTTTCAAATAATTTGTCCTTTGAAGAAAATTCATATTTAATTATTACTTAATAGTCATTTAATTTTCTAATTATTTTTGATATCTACATAGGGAATTTTAAAGCAGTATATTCTATGAAGAATACTATGATAATTCAATAAATATGTACAATGAGTAATCAAAGCAAGGTAACAGGCCTTTCCACTTCTTCAAATATTAATTTTTTTTTCTTTTGAGAATTTTGTGCTCCTCTAGTCATATCAAAACAGATCATATGTGATTTTAATCTATAGCTACTATACTAAACTATAAAAAATCTAGAGGTGATTTCACCTCTCTGCTTTGGTGTGCTGTGCTTAGGTTCTTTCCATGTACCCTTTGCCTGAATTTCCTGGTCTCGAGTAAATGTAGTCCCATTCTATTCTTCTACAACCATGACATTTTAGGATCCCCAAACAATTAAGACATGTGACATTTGCCTTTCTGAATCTTACTTTTGTCTTACCATGGTGATCTTGTGTTGCTGGAAATGACAGGATTTCATTTCTTTATACAACCACATAATATTTCATTATGTATACATTCAATGTTTCCTGTATCTGTTTCCCCACTACACATCTAGGGTTGACTCCATATTTTACATATTATGAATAGTGCTTTAGTAAACATGGAAATTCAAGTATCTTCTTGGTATAATGATTTAATTTTAATTAGATTCGGGCTCAGAAGTAAAATTACTAGATCAGAGTAGTTTTGATTTTGGTCTTTTGAGGAATTTCCATCCTGTTTTCATAGTGCTATGCAAATTTGTATCTCCACCAGCATGGTACAAGTTCTCTTTTCTTCACATCTTCACCAATGCTTTTTTTTTTTTTTTTTTTTGAGACAGGGTCTCGCTTTTGTGGTTCAGCCTGGCCCTGAGCTCAGCCTCAGACTCACATCACAGCAATCCTCCTGCCTCTTCCTCCTGAGTGCTGGGATGACAGGCGTGAGCCATCACGTCCGGCACTGTGGTATGTGGTACTGATTGCTGCTGGGTGTGAGTCTCCACACCCAGTTTTGTATGTAGTTAAACATTTGTTATTAAAGGCATAGACTAATTTTTACTATTTTAAATTGTTACTTAAATATTTTAAACCCTTTACATTTAACTCATCTTTCAGCAGTAGTGAGATTATTATTCAAATTTTTCATGAAAGTAAATTATTACTGCTCTCATGCTATCTATATGACTAGTTTCTTTTAAATCTATATTTAATGGCAATGGTTAGATCTACTGTAATGTTAACAAATAGTTTGGTCTATTCAGTGATAGTCCAGATGCCTACCAACAGTCATATTCCACATTTATAATATGTGCTCATCAAGAAATTATAAAATCCATATATCAGTACTTTGGTATGAGTAAAAATCTGAGAACCTGAATATTAATTAAACACCAAATCCAGAGATACATTTCTCACAAAGAACTAGAACAAACAACTACAAAACAAGTTAACTTAGTAAGACTGAAAAAACTGAGTGAACAAAGATGTTGCAAATAAAAACAAAACAAAAGCAGAAGTTAAAGAATGTAGAAAAATATTTAAAAAGTAGACCACAGTTTGTTACTTTGGAATTAACTGTTTGATTGTTTCAAAATATTAAGGAATAGATGTTTTCCTGTTATGCATGATAGTTGTAGAGTAAAAGCTGTCAAACTATTAACCCAAGTTGGCTACTTATTTTCATAAATACTTACTTGAACCTAGTCACACTCATTTAAGTATTGTTTGTGGCTGCTGCATTAGCTGTCCAGTGTCACAGTTGAGAGGTTGGGATAAAAAAACTACAAGATGTGACTCATAGAATTAAAATATTAACTTGCAGCCCTTCAAGAAAAAAGTTTAGAAGACTAAGGGGATCACACTTTGAAAAGTGGTAGAGAAGAATCTACTATCAAGTAATGTTCAGTGACATTTGAAAAATTCACATACTAATGAATATTTATTATTGATAGGTAACCAATATCTTTGTATGCTTTTATTTTGCTGTTTCTCAAAAAGGTGGAAATCTGATACTCAGTATGGAACCAGTTCTCCAATGTGCTTAGACCAGTGTTAGACTTAAATGAGAAATGGACTCTAAAGATTGCTACTAAGGACACACATACTGATGTACACACAACACACACAAACATACATATCGAAATGAGAACAGTAGCCTTATTCTTTTGTTAGAGTAATATGATAAAGAGACGATAGATCCAGGTAGAAAGGAGGTGGATGGAGATGGTGAGGATGTGTTTTTGTAGAAAAGTAACTGAGAAATCAATGAATTCTAAGAAAGTTTAATAGATCAGTATATCACAAAGCAGGTTTTTTAACAAAATAAGCCATCTGAGCAGTAACACTGGGTGTCTTGGAGTGCCACTGCTTCTGTGTTGGCGTAGGGTATTTCTCTGGGTGCCTCTGACAGAAATGGTTAAGTTTTTCGAATCCACTTGATGAACTCTGAATGAGCTTTATCCCATGGCACAGAGCTAGGACAGACGGGCTGAGGATGTGGACCCTACGTGTGTGGGTCTGGGGCTCTGGGCTCCGCCTCACTCTAACCGTTCCCCAGAGCACGGGGGTCACCACTTTTGGCGGAGGTGCCAGGTAACTCTGGAGTCATCTGAGGTCAGAAAAAGTGCAGAAAAACAATATGTGACATATTTGGGGACCAGAGAGAAATTTTTTCAGATCGAAGAAGTGGTAGCCATACTTAGCAAATGACTATAAAGCTTCTGGCTTCCTGTTTCCATGCCAACTTGTGGAGCTTGCTCACACCAAAGGCTTCTCCATCCTCCTGTGTGTTACTACTTGGCCCAGGAATTTCTTTGTCTTTTTTTTTTTTTAATTCAAATCTTTGTTGGTACATTATACATACACATCATGATTGTACTCAACACTGAGTTTGTGCCCATATATGATACGACTTAATTCTCATTTTTTCCCATTCCCCTACACACCCTACAACCCCTGCCCCCTATATACATAATCTTTGTTCCCTTTTTTATTTTTTATTACCATTACATTATTTTTTTTCCCCTCGTTACTTACCCCTACACCGAAATCGCTGCGGTCGGAGTATGGCTGCTCACGCACACCGTCACTGTGGATCTCACTCCGCTGCACTCTCACTGGATGGGTCACCTGGTCGCGGTTTGCTACTCGCATTCAGGGGTTCTCCTTGGCTGTGGTGTTTCCAGTCTGTATTTTAGACGATTAGTTGGGGCTACCAAACATTTTTTAAAAAGAGACATTGTTGATAAATATTTTTAATTCAAAAAAGCTAATATTTTTCCATGTATTATTATATACTTTCCATGTATTATTGTATCAATTAGAACTCAGTCAGAAAATAGCTGCGCTGTGATTATGAGAATGCTGGGTTTAATTTAGGAGTTAGAGTTTATGATATCTGGGAGAAGCATGAAGAAAGACGCACTGGCGGATTGGAGAGAGTGGGGAGATCGGAGGAGGAGTCACTGGTCACAGGCTCCTGCAGCATCAGCACAGTAGGAAAGTCAGAGTTTACGGTGAATTTAAGAAGCTGTGGGTGATGCCCACTGAGTCGGATCAGCCAAAGCGGAGCTTGTGGAGAGGTTTGGATCTGTTGCCTGCAGGGAAGCCGGTAGTTGTTTCAAAACTGTCGCTTCTCCGCGGGACGTGTGCCTTCTCTGTGGGCTTGTGCCCGATGACAGCGGCGTGGTGGGCGGTTGGCTGGGCAGCCAGCTGGGACGATGAGGAGCGAAGAGAGCACAGGAGCGGCGGCCCTCGGGAGCTGTCCTCACAACATCTTCAAATGTCGTCCTTCCGTGAATAATGGCAAAGCTGTCCTTATGTATAAGATCCTCCTACACATCCCTGTCTTTGGTAAGTTTTATGTAGATAACCAGAAAGAGGTCAGGGAAATGTATTTTGCAGCTTTGTTTAGAAATAACAGTGGCAGTTTGACAACAAACAATCCAACTCAATTAGGAATCTACTGGAGAATGTGATGAAAACATCTGCACAAAGAAAGCTGCTGGTCCTTAATGACTTAGGATTTCTCTCAAATATTTTTAAAGAATCTAAGAGAAATATAATAACTTGAAATATAGAAGAATAAAGGACACTTTCCAATTCATTTAATGGGACCTAGATGGAAGTGAAAAAGGGGTATCAAATAACCTGTTGAGACATCAAAACCAGACATTGACATTATAAAACCTGAAGGGAACTGTATTCCAGGATCTCTCATGAACATAGGCATAAAAATCCTTAACATGTTAAAAAAATTAAATTCAGCAATATAAAAAAGGAAGCTCATCATGTCCAAGTAAGGTTTATTCCAGGAGAATGAGGTTGGCTTCCCGTTTATATTTACAAATTGACTAAGATAATTTACCAAAAGTAATAGCAAAAAATAGGCATTAATATGATCTACTCAAATTAAAAATACACTTATTAAGTAGCCTCCATTTGTGTAAAAAAAAAAGCGCTCATTAAAATACTGTTTAAAGGATCCCAAATAGCAGAACTTTCTTGAGGCAAAAGAATGAAGTTTGAGGAAGAACAAAATCAGTGTGTCTATTGGAGTGTCATGAAGATAGACTGACAGATGGTTCAGGGAACTAGAACAGATGTATGTACGTCCTCCACAGATTGTCCACTGTTTTCAGCACAAATATGAAAGCCACTCATGGGGTACATGGCAAAGTCTTTATAGGATGCGATGGTGGCTACTTTGATTATTGAAGTGGGGCTGGGGTGCCTGATCCCTATTTCATGCCACTTGTTAATAATGTGTCACAACTACATATAAAAAGTAAAACCACAAATGTTCAGAAACCATGAATTTCTAGAAGGAAGTATAGTCTTGCATGTCATGACCCTAATAAGCAAAGGTTTCTTAAGATACACATGCAGTCATAACAGAGACAAAGGTAAGTTAGACACTCCAGCTCCTCCAAAGACATGATTAAACACACAACAACACAACAAGCAGGCCCACAAGGCAGAAGTGATCAGAGCAGGCTCTGGAGTTATCTTGCAATTCAGTGACTGAAAGAGAAGCCAAGGGAAAAAGAAGAAAAGTCTTTGCTGGACTTCATGAATAGTGGTACTTGTTAAACACGAGCTATGAGAAAAATAAGAATCACACCCTCAGCAGCAGTTTGGATCTGAGAAGGTTCTCCTGAACCTTGAGTGTTAAAGGCATGGCCTTCAGCTCTGGGTGGTTGGTGGTGATGGAAAGTCTTGCAGTGGTAGATTTCATGGTCATCATGCTGTGCGCTGGAAGGAGGTATGGAGACCCTGGCCACTGCTTCCTTCTCTTCTGTTTCCCCACCAAGAGGTGAATGAACTATCTGACTCCTCACATGCTCCCGACTATGAGCAGA
This sequence comes from Petromus typicus, assembly GCA_004026965.1. Lineage (NCBI taxonomy): Eukaryota > Metazoa > Chordata > Mammalia > Rodentia > Petromuridae > Petromus > Petromus typicus. The sequence goes on along the minus strand of PVIR01000709.1, from coordinate 13,652 downwards.
TGCCTCACCAATGGCCACAAAGCAAGAGAACCAGTCAGCTATGGGCTGAAACCCCAAACTGAGTCAAAATGAACAGACACTTTTCAGAGGAAGAAATAAAAGCAGCTAAGAAGCATATGAAGAAATGTTCAACATCACTAGTCATGCGAGAGATGAAAATGAAAACAACATTAAGATTTCATCTCACTTCACAAAGAATGGCTGTTATCTCAGGATTATCCAGCAACTAATGTTGGTGAGGCTGCGGAGAAGAAGGAACCCTTCTTCTCTGTTGGTGGGAATGTAGACTCGTACAACCCCTGTGGAGATCAGTTTGGAGATTCCTCAAAAAGCTAAGACTGGAGGTCCCATTTGACCTGGCCATTGCCCTGCTAGGTATATACACACAAGAATTAAAAGATTCGTATCACAGCAACCTATGTGAACCTATGTTTATAGCAGCTCAGTTTGTGATTGCTACATCTTGGAAACAACCCAAATGCCCATCAACTGGAGACTGGATAAAAAAAGTTGTCCTACAGAATGGAGTATTACTCTGCCATAAAAAATGATAAGTTTGAATCATTTATACTTAAATGGACGTACCTTGAGGACATCCTCATAAGTGAAATAAATAGGTCACAGATGTGTAAATATCATATCTTCTCTGGTATGAGAAAATGAAGATGTAAATGAATTCTATAATGTATGTTATATATTGTGAAATAGAAAATACTCAAAGTGAAATGGGTGAAGGGGGAAAACAATGAGATTATAACAAAGAAGAAAGGAAACAAAGTTTATGTACATAGGGGGCGGGGGCTGTAGGGTGGGTAGGGCTATGGGAAAAAAATGAGAATTATGTTTTCATATGCTGGTACAAATTCCCATTGTGGAGTGCAATCATGATGTGTATTTGTAATGTACCAATAAAGATTTCAAAAAAATTCAAAAACCTTTCTCTTGAAGTTTAGATTAACAGAAAGTTGTTACAGTGACTGAAAAACTAACAGAACCATGGTACTGTGGTTCTAAATGCAGCAACTGCAAATGTTGAACACGCAGGCAGCCTGAACTCACATTCACTGCTCAGGGGTGTGAACAAGCTTACAGTCTTTTTGAAAATTATTTTGTCAGTTTAAAACTGAGTATACATTTTCTCTGTAACCAAGCAGCATCAGAGTCTAATCATGAGAAAGAAACTATATGGTAATTGGAAAAGGGAATGATAAATGTGAAGATTTCATACAACTGGGCTAATGAAGTTTTTCTAGTGAGAGATGAGGAAAATTCTAAGAAATACCCTAGTTGTAGACACAGGTTGAAACTATTACTTTGACTGCTTTCTCAAGCATTCCCTAGACCTTCAATCCTCCCTCCTCCTGGTCTAGTCATGGACTTTATTATTGCCAAACATAGAATCACAGGATGGCAAAGAAGTTTGTCCGGATACTGGCCAAAAGAACCCACTGGAATTATGTCCTTTTGGTAACACAGGGGTGGCCATCCTGAGGAGAGTCCTCTGATTTGAAACACTGCTCCAACCTTCTAGGAGAAAGCAGGTGGGCATTACCCACAGGAAGATGCTTTGTGCTGTGGCCCTTGTGCACTGTGAAAGCCATGTATGTACAAGCCTGAGGAGAGAGCCAACCCAAACTAGGAAAATCACCTTCTTCCACTTTAGTATCTGCTACTGAAAAATTGACCTTCACACCAACTGCTAAAGGAAAAACAAAACACACACACACATAAGCAGAGCTCACTTACTACTGCGAACTTGGAAACAGAAAAAGATTTCAAGTTTAAGTTGAGTGGTAATAAGTAAATTGACAACTGGTATAGCAGCCATTTCACATGAAAACACTTACTGAAGAGATATGAATTCTTTACAAAGATGACTTGTGAATCAAAAAATGTTTGTATCTTGACAAAAATGTTTGTATCTACCTCATTAGGTATAAAGCCAAATTGGAAAGCCCGTATATTGGAAATACTTAGAAATAAAATAGAATAACATTTTGATACTGAATAACTATAAAAATATTGTGTGGAGCTAAACTTACCAAATATACAAAGTTCATAAGATATATTTTTAAAGTATGGAAATGATATAATTTTTCCATAGTGAGCCATTGTTCAGATGGATTTGTTATTTGTTGAAATAGGAAAGACTATACAAAGAGTAGGATTTGGGAGCAAACACAAGAAAAATAGATAAACATGTGATAGTTGAGTGGGGAAGTATTTCTGCGGGAAGAATTCAGTGTATGATATGACACAGAAAATAACAGATGTGCCTGCATTTATAAATTACTTCAGGAAAAGACATCTTTTGGATTTCGTGGGACTGAAAATGGTAAACACATATTTTGAAAAGTCTCATTTTCCTACTGTAGCCTTTTTCTTTTTTTAAATTATCTTTATTGGTACATTAAATATACACATCATGATTGCACTCCATAATGGGGATTTGTGTAGCCTTTTTCTTGAAGAAGCATCTGTGTGTGGTCAGGGGTGCACACATATGTGGGTTTTACACATCAGAAAAAACTGATATAGTAAGGAGAATGATGTACTTAAGACAGTGAGTTTGACAAATGTTTTATTATTAAATGGAAAGACCTAAATATCTTTCCAAGAGAGTAATTCTGCTGGCTTCTAGCTCGATATCTGATGAACATCACCCATCCTTACTGATGTCATGAGAGCTTCTCCTTAGATTTCCTTGGAGGGGTGTGGTACGATGTTTCTGTGCATTTACCCTCTTGATAGATGCCCGCCTCATCCTGAGCTGTCAGTGGCACCTTCTTCTCTGAGCCTGCTTCTTGTTTAATGATCTGTAAATGAAACTGTTATTGCTTCTTTGCCTCTCATTTATGAGCACCATTATTTCTCACAGTGGGCTGTCTGTGGAAGACAATAAAGGTAGAAAAAGTTTTTAACTTGTCTGGGATTTATTGCTATAAGTGAGAAAGAAGTTGGGTCAAAATTAATGACAGTGGTATTCCACGTAGGATAGGGGAACAGGTTTTAAAAATGATCACTTGTTTTAAGATATATGATTCTGCCTTTGAACAATATCTTTCTTGTATTACTGTATTCCGGGCTTCAGGTTTAGATACTCATTGCTGCAGTTTTATGCTGTGTCAAGAAAAAAGCAATAACACTGTGGCGGCATAAACAAGCAAATGCTATTTCTTGTGAGATCCAGCATTTAAAGAGTGTCACAGGTGTCTATCTGTGATCATCAAAACACAATATATTTAAGAAATCTATTGTTCATTATCAAAATGAACCTTTACAGAAGCCATAGCTGTGATAAAATGAGTGACTATCAGAAACTCATCAGGTTTGTATTGTTCGTAGTAATTTTAGTAAATACACAATTCGAAGGCTGATTGTTCCCTTGCCCCTCATCAGCAGAGGGGAAGGAAATTGAAACTGCAGAAAATGTAAGTTTGCTTGGTACCTCAAATATTTAGAAGTCCCTTCGGAGTAATCTGAGTGATAATAACCAAGTTTTTTAAATTGGAGAACAGTCACCACTTATACAGCTAATTAGCCTGAGAAATATTTTTGATGTTAGAATTGAAGCTCAGACATTGACAGGAAAAGATATATATGTGCTCGAATTGAAATACCATAATCTTTGGCATTTTAGATGAGTTTGTGACCTATATTCACATTTCCTTTGAGTGTTACCCATTTGACCAAATTCCAAGTTTTTTATTGTTTTATGTTCTTCATTTTCCTTTGTATAGAACAACTCCTAAATGTAGGTTTTGATACAAATGAAATTATAGTTTCTCATGCTTTAATAGCTCTCAAAATAAGCAATGCAACAATAGAAGAAGCACTGAATGCATTGTTTGTGGAAAAGCCACTTTGGAAAATGGAGTTTGATTTATTTCAAGGATAGATTTAGTGGAGTGAGTGCAAATGGAAGTTAAGAGATAAAATACTGTTAATAACTCTTTTGCAACATGCTTCTTTTCTGCTCTTGGAAAGCTATGAACCTTGAAAATTTTGATGCCTGGGCCGGGGATATAGCTTAGCGGTTCTGGCACCTGTTTTGCAAGCACAAGGACCAGGGTTTGATCCCCAGTAACCACCTAGCAATACTGGGTGTGGAGACTCACACCCAGCAGCAACCAGTACCACATACCACAGTGCTGGGTGTGGTGGCTCATGCCTGTAATCCCAGCACTTGGGAGGCAGAGGCAGGAGAATAGCTGTGATGTGAGTCTGAGGCTGAGTTCAGGGCCAGCCTGAACCACAAAGTGAGACCCTGTCTCAAAAAACCTTAAAAAAAAAAATTTGATGGCTGATGTTGCCAGGAAGAAGTTTACAAGTTTGGAGTCCAAAATTCCTTTTCCCCACTGCTGTAGTTGTTATCTCTTACTTAGCCTTCACCTGGCTGCTTCTGATCAGTGTTGACAAATGTTCTTATGAGACAAACGAGGTATTACGGGTGATGTAGCACAGATGATCCATGCACGGAAACCCAGGGAGGATGTAAAATACTTTACTCTTGTGCTAGGTGATGACTGACTTGAATATCCCAGAAATTTAACTTCAGAAAATGGCAAATATCATTGTACATTTAAACTTTTATTCAGTGATTAAAAATTAACAATCAATGAAGTGTTGGAAAGTAGTTTTTTTTTTAAATCAGAAATTAAATCATTTTAAGAGCAAATGGAATGCTTTTTGTTTTAAAAAAAATTAATACCCAAGTTTTCCTCTAACTTCCAAGAAGAGGAAAGAATGAGATTGGTAATATGGGAAGAATAAAAAAGAGCAAGAAGTCAATTTCTTGTTTCATCTAGTGAAACTATGTAGATGTGGTATCCCTGTCCAATGTGCATGCATCATGTGTATTTTTCAATTAATTTTTACTAGATGCCTGGAGTTCTAACACAAGTTTAATAATTGGATATTTCTGTTGGGAAAAGGTAAGATTACTTAGAAAGGCCGAAGCTCTAATGTATTTGTTATTGTTCCTGAGGACACTGAGAAAATCAGCTGTGGATCTTGAGTTTTTGTGTTTCATAGAAACATTAGTTCTGACCTTGAATACTTTTTTGTAAAATGAAATGATATGACAATGCTTTGCCTTTTAGACTACAAAGCTGTAGTGACTGGTTAAATTCTCCAAGCATTTTGGGAAAATGGACTATCCTCAAAATTTTATTACAAAATATCACTTCAGACACTCAATTCCCAAACTCTTCTACCCTCTTAAAGCCTACTCTTTTCACAAACATATTTCTGCAGGTAATTGCTAGATTCTCTTGTGGCAGTGAAGGCCATAAGGACGGGAACAACTGAAGAAACTCTATTATGTTTGGAATTTAAACTATTTTATTTTCCATGAAGTTATGCTCTTAAGTAGTTTTCATTTCTTCTTTTCATTTTGATAACTGACTACAGTCTCACTGATTTAGTAGAACAAGATAGTTTTTAATGTAGATGTTTATAGCTATAATTTGTCCTTGTTATCATGTAGTTATTTTACATTTTGACCTTTTTCTCTGACTGATTTTGAGTTTCTTATGTAACAATAATGGCTCGCTTCACCATAAAATTCTATTTAACCACAGAACCTCATTATTAATTGTGAAAACAATTCTGCCATAAGAACCTGAAATTTTCTACTGATGGGAAACAGTGACAGCTGCTGTACTTTGTGGTTCATAGTTCTTACGGTTGTAGGTGAAAAATATTCTTTTATTTATATTGCTATGTATGTGTATGGATATAGGTAAGGATAGTGGTGTGGCATTTGAAGTATCATGTCAGTAATTCACACTGGAGAAGGAATAGAACAACAAAAACATTAAACTAGTAACACAAATGAAACAAATTAGTCATGAAGTCTCAATAAATTGCTCAGAATGGCCTTGACCTTGAGATCCTCTTGCCTCAGCCTTCTGAGTAGGTGGATTTGCAGGTGTGCCCCACCACATCTAACCACTAACCATGTGTTCTTCAGAAAGGCTGTTTAATGTATGTTTCATCAAAGAAAATACTCTGGAAGTACTTGAGAATAACTGTGTATCCTGATACCATTCAAAGAATGTTCAAAAAGATATTTGAAAAAAATAATAATTCACTTCTAATGCGGAACAGCTATTTCAAATAAGAAGTTGGTTTGTTCACTCTGTACACGGTCTTGAGGAAACTATATACACATAAAGTAGTCAGAAACAGGAAGTATCTTTTAAACATGAACATTCTGGGTCAGAATAGTTTTTTTCTCTTGTTCTCCATAGAAGACAGTAATACTCAAATTTTCAGAAGACAGCATTTTGTGAGTGTTAGTATCAGCTATACTATTAAAATTATTTCTCATATTTGATAAACATTATCAAGTTAGATTTTTCTTGGAGAGGAGAGTTGTGCTGTAGTGGGATTCATACTGGGAGAGGCACTAGGCTCAACTCTGGATATAGTAGGTGGAGGTGGAGAGGGATAGCTAAGCTGCAGGACAGGGTGAATGCACTGAAAATTACTAAGAAAACATCCTGGCTAAACAGGGTCCTGGACAAACTGACAGACTGTTTTATTCTTACGCCAGGACAATAAGATGTTGATTCTGGAGGGTGAGACATTTGATCAGATATGAAGGATGAAAGGCTTCACTACAGTGAGTCAGCAGTGTCTTAAACCGAAATTTAGGCCAACAGAGAGGACTAAGAGGATCCTGAATCAAATGTGGTCCAGAAGATAACCTCTTATGTTGTGGACTGGAAAACTCTTGCACATCAAGACCTGATTTTATAAAATTAGCATTCAGCTGAACTTTACATACACTGGGTATACAGAGAAAAGGAATAGATTTTGCAGAATACATGACAAAAATCTTACTTTGTAAGAATAATGGCCTCAGCCCCTTTACATATCATTTCCCTCCCTCTGGTCCTGAAACCAGCGGATGATCATGATATGTTCTGCTCAGAGAAATAATCTGGCGATTCCACACAAAAACAATACAAGTGGTATTTTAGTAAGTTCTAATAAAAGACACTTACCCAATACAACTGTTTACTACATAGTCTTTTATAAGTTCAACACTTCAGAATATCTTGAAACAGATGCAATTTTTTATAAAAACTACTTTGTCAACACATACAGTATTAAGGAATAAAGTGTTCTACAGAGCGGTGATTATATGTGAATAAGACTTTGAAATATAAGCGGGCACAGTGCCAGCTGTCTTCACAACAGAGTCATCTCCAATGATTGTATTCTTTCACTCGTGCTTCTGTATGATCCTGGGATACATTTTTCTTCTGTGGTGTTTATAATTATATACATTGCTATGCACATAGGTATTAGATTAGCTTTTAGTTCCATCATATATGAATTGAGAAATGGGGCATACTCTCTCCACAACGTACCAATTATAGATGAAAAATTCCTTCAATTTTCTAATCAGCCTCTTCACAGCCTGCTGCTCCAGCTCCTCTCCTATAACCCATTGATCAAATGTGAAAATGTCACTTCCAGAGATGGTCTAACAATTCCATTTCCAGAAGTCATTCCCAGGAGGCATTTCTTTTCTATGACTTAATTTTCTTCCTTTCTTTTTACTTTTTTGTCAAAGTGGCATTTGCAAGCTGTATGATTTTTAACTCTGCTTTATTATATGTCAACAAATTCTTTATATCTGTAACTTTTAGATGTAGAAGAATAACTTGCATTTTAAAAATCTGGGACTTTAAAAAAAAGCTCGAGCACATTTATTTTAATCATCTATACACAGCCCTTCTCTAAGGAGGAGTAAATCTTTCGAGATGGTGATGTGTGTCTCCTATTAGCCAAATAAGGCTAGCTATTCCTACACTGTCCTTCTTGTAGCATCAAGGTCCAGTAGCAAGAAAAATACTCACCCACTGTCGGCTTCCCCACCACTAGCTTCCAGGACCCTACTCCGTTGCCCACCATCTTCTCATTTATGTGGGAACTACGTGGCCTGGGCCTGAGGTAAAGGATCTCAGGCCCATGCTGATCTGCCATCTTGGGTCCCCTAGACCCTAGTTTCAGTCTGTCGTGTGATGTTATCAGTCCTAGGAAGAGTCACTGTCGCTTGCTGTGTGGAGGGAGGTTAGTGTTGGCAGGAGAGGGCTCTTGGTCTCTGTAAAGTAAGAGCTCTTGTCCTTGAGCCAAGACTGCCTTTTGAAGTGATGAGAGTGTGGGGCGCTTGCTACTCCTCAGCACACGTTGTGGTAGAAACCGTCTTCTTTAATACACATGTCAGTAGGTGGGCATTTAGTTAGTAGAGTTCTTTGCAGGAGCAACATGTTAAAATCAAGCTTGATACAAAACCTGAAACTTTTCAGATCTTCCTGGTTGTTCCCAGTCACTCATCAGTGTTTGCACATAGAAGAAAGTCCTTTGAGCCTAAGAGAATTTCATGCAAATGACCTGGTTAAGAAAATACATATCAGGAAAATAAGAAATATTTTCAGCCTGCAAGTAAAGTTTTAGATTTTTGTAATACAGGGACAACTAGGACACGTAGGTATGGTTAGATTCGGGAACCAGGCCCTTGAGGAGGTAGAAGGGAAAGGGCCTCTGGGCCCCAGCTAGCAGCCCAGATGACACCTGCTTCCACGTAGCTACATTCCCCACCTGAGCACCATTTTGAGCACATTACTCCTCCCTAGCAAGTTTCCCCTCCAAATGCCTCTATGACTCCCCTCGAATCCTGGCTTCCTAGGAACAAGTTCAGTAACCAATTAATCAATGACCTTCTGGGGGGATGAAGATGGGACCCCAACCCTATAAGAAGGCTCAGCCGTGCTCCAGCTCTAAAGGGCCCACTCTCCAGAGTGGCGTTTGGTTCATAGTGAAGTTGAAGTTCTTGTGCTTTGCCTTGGTCTTGTCTGACTCCTCTTCCTCCTTCTACATTGGGGGAAAACACACACACACACACACACACACACACACACACACACACACACACACACGCCTACTGGGCATAATAGTAATCTAAAACAGTGACCCTAAACCTGTGTACTTCATATCTAAATGCTTGAATTTCTGTAGCGCTCCATTTCAACTGAGACAAACTGAAAAAGCATATACATTAAGCTGTACCCAGGATATTAGATGCTGGGAAGACTACAGTGTCCAGTGTCCAGTGTTGTCATGAGGATTCTTCACAACATACAGTGCATAAGGAACATTGCAGGAATCTTTAAATGTCTGCAACAATGAAGCACCATCAAGGGTCTGCCAGGCAGCTATTTCAGTGATTCCAAAGAACACAAGGGGAAATGCAAAGACGAGTCAGTTATGAATAAAATTTAAGCTGCCACCTTAATGGCAATAGGACAGCCTAGGACATTCCTTTCATTATGATGGAAGATAGTGACAACAGCATCAAAGGGAAATAGGGAGTGTTAAGTTTGCTTTTTTCTAAGGCTGGAGTTGGGAAAATATAACGAAGGCATTTGGGGCATTTTGGTTGCATCATGGAGCCACAGCCAAGTCTCACTGGGAACGTGAGGGACACTTCCAAAGATGGGCGGACATACCTGAGGGAGGGTTCAGGAATTGTAGGGCCTGGGCAAGGAAGGAGGGGTCAATTCCTGATAGAGAGCATGGCATAGGCCTGGAGTGGGAGGGAGGCCAAATTCCAGTCGCTGCAGGACGTCTCATAAGGCTTGAAGGATGTATATTAGAAGCCACCTAAAATTGGGGTGATTTAGTGACTTAGGAACTATATTCATTCTGAAATGACAGAAGAATTCATTAGATGAGAAAAAGTAAATGCTTCCTTGTGTAGGCTGTGATCATAACTCTAACCGAAGCAGGCTCACTTTAAGGTGGTACAGCAAAGGGATTATGACAAGGTCTGGATGTCAAGAGTGTCAGTGGCAGAAGGATATCCGTGACCTCCAGACATCAGGACTCTGCAATTGACATGGCAGCTTCTACTTTGAATGAATCTCCTAGGGCTACTACTAATCCAAAGGCAGCTGTTTTCATGCTCTGAAAACTGACTAGCTGTCTTTGGCTTCCCCTGCTCTCCAGATGAAGAGAGAATCCGGACAACTCAGGGACCTCACTGTCTCCTACAGAACAGTGTCAAAAGTGGAGGCTGTGGTTTGCTTTCATTCTTTTACAACACAGAGACATACTGGTCCAAACAGGGAATTTCTGCTGATGCTGTCTTAGAACACACTGACAGCTATTGTACTTTATGCTTCATTTTTCTTATGTTTGTAACTGAAAAATAGTCTCTCATTTACCTTGTCATGTGTTGAATATGTAGAAAGTGAGGTGGTGACTTGGCACTTGAAGCGTTGTGTCAGGAATTCATTCCATAAAGAACATAACAACAGGGGCCGGGGATTTGGCTCAGTGTTCTGGCACCTGTCTTGTAAACTCAAGGACCGGGGTTCGATCCCCAGTTAACCACATACAATACTGGGTGTGAAGACTCACGCCCAACAGAAATCAATACCATATACCATAGTGCTGGGCGTGGTGGCTCACACCTGTAATCCCAGCACTCAGGAGGCAGAGGCAGGAGGATTGCTGTGATGTGAGTTTGAGGCTGAGCTCAGGGCCAGCCTGAACCACAAAGCAGGACCCTGTCTCAAAATAAATAAATAAATAAATAAAAAAGGAACATAGCAACATGAATACTCTAAGTATTGTAACCAAAGTATCTACAGAGAGATGCTAAATACATTTTAAAATTTCATTAGTAAAATAAACTAATGGTTGGTTTCCATTCCCACATGAACAAGATATGATTGTGACACCAGTTCTGAAGCTCTTCTTCCAATTAGGGAACTCCATTTGGTCCAGTTCTTTCGATTTGTATATGAAACATTGTCATTACATCGGAGTAGAAAGTTCACTGGTATTGAATTATCTTTATTCCTACTTTGGGGTCTTCATTGTAGCTTCACATGTGAGATAGTATAATATTTATCTTTCTACTTCTGGCTTATTTAAGTAAGGAGAAGGCAGAGAAAATGCAGTTCCATCAGTGTGTTCCTTTTTCCATGCTATGTAGTACTCCATTATGTGTATACACACCACATTCTTTATTCATCTGCTGATTGACACTTAAGTCACTCCCATAGTTTAACCATCATGAATAAAACTGAAATAAACATGGGCGATTTTCCTTTTTAATTTCTTTCTTTTCTTTTCTTTTTTCTTTTTTTTTTTTTTTGAGACAGGGTCTCGCTTTGTAGTTCAGGCTGGCTCTGAGCTCAGCCTCCAACTCACATCACAATTCTCCTGCCTCTGCCTCCCGAGTGCTGGGATTACAGGCGTGAGCCACCACGCCCGGCACTGTGGTATGTGGTACTGGTTGCTGGTTGCTGGTTGCTTGCAAGACAGGTGCCAGAACCACTGAGCCAAATCCTTGGCCCCTCCTTTTTAATTTCTGTTTCTTTAATGCCTCCTGGATGTTTGCATTGTGAACACATATTGCTCATTGTAATGTGGAAGGAATGGATCACTGTGATAGCAATACAATTGCTGCCCTGAGTCCAGAAAGGAGTTTGCTAAAATAAGTGGCATCTGCATGTTGATTCTGATTCTGAAACTTCAAATATCTTTTCTCTAATCTCCAATTCCCCTTTCTCCCCTTTTAAGCTCTCTTAGACTTTCTCCCATCCTTCCCAGCCCAAGGAATATTTCCCAGTCCCTAAGAAAGAATTATTCTGCCTTAGGATGTCCGTATCTATTGTTTTTTTCTGGGGTTATTCCTATACCTCTTATTCTAAGCGATAAGATGTCAAACATTTAACACAAATGTGTCCCAGGAGCTGACGCATGTGGTCCCTGCTTAAGTTCATCCTTAGGAACAGTTGCTGGAATTAATCAGGACAGACACTCCTGGGCTAATTAACTCATCTTTAATCAGAGCCAGAGGCTGTCTGTCCTCTATGCACTTCAGTGGTTTTTATCTCCTATCACCTACGGAAATGGAAATTAGATAATTTGTGTAGTAGATGTTAGAAATTGTAGCTTTGGTGAACCTGGTTCTCACTGGTGAAAGTCACTTATTAGTCAGCAAAACAGATATGAAAGGAGGCTCTTCTGGTGAAATTAATATTGTGGGAGATTCCTGTTTTCTTTTGGAAAACTACAAAGCAGTCATGTGTCCTGAAGACTGTCTTTGCTTGATGCCTGTCTAGGTTAAGATTCTAAAATATTGTTCTCTACTTGGAAGGTTTCAATTTCTTTCAGAGGATTAATTATGATGGGAGTTTATTGCTACCTTTACTTCAGTTAATCTTCCATAAAACAAAGAAATTTTGTAATGCACGAGGGGAAGCCTAAACAGTGAAATTTCAGGCTACAACAACTGTGTGTATGTGCCCGCTGGCTGGACCATGGTTGCATATGTGGCCCAATGTGGTCTGAGCTATGTTTTGGCTATGTGAGAATAGCCCACTATCCACATCTATGTTGGCAGAACCCAAGTTCTCAGAGTCTATCCAAAGCAAGAGAGACCAGTTCGCTACATTGACCGCTCCCTGCCCCCCACTCCTTCTTCTTCACTAACTTTGATTTGAGGTGATTTCTAACCCTTTGCAGTAAGAACAGCAAGAGGATCTAAGGACATATCAAAAACATGAAATATTGCCTAATACTTTAAAAATGTTGTCCTAGTACATATATTTTCAGATTTCAATATTATGAAAAGAATACTCTATTTGTCAACTGAAAACATTTTAGAAAAAATTTTAAAGACTATATTAGTAGGTATATGCCATTTTTTTTCTATTCTCAATCCCTATCTATTCTTAATTTTCAATTTTGGGATATTTATAGCTCTTTAACAAGTATATTTAAAATCAGGCTCTGCACTGGAGTTCCTCAACAGTCAGAAAATACATGAGCATTCTCAGGCCTGTGCAAGCAGTAGGGCCACACTTATGTACATCTTAAATTTTGTTTTGAACTAGTTGATTTTGCTTGTTAAGTTACTGTAGGAATTTGAGTTAGAATTCTTGATCTGGAAGCTATCAGGTATCTCAGAAATATTGTGAAGAATTAATTGTGAATTTTTATTTGTCTTTAAAAAGATGTACATTGAACAGTCAGGAATAAGAGTTTAGTAAATTACTGCCTGTAGATATGTCTATACCTCTTGCAGGGAATTTTTAAGTGCCTATGGAGGGGTAAGGAATAGTCTCCCCACACACTCAGCCACCACCTAAGAATCACATAGGTCCTCCCATGCGCTGCAACTTTAGACCTGTATGTAACATCCTGCTTACTAGGCACGAAGAGTAGTATTTCTCTCATTTTGAAGAATTCCTGGTTTGTTTTACTCCCTTTAAAGCTTGGTCTATAAACTGGCCAAGCTCTTGCCTTTGTTGGCACCAATTTATATTTCTTGCTTATTTGTATTACATCTGCTCATAATGTGCTGAGAACAAGGACAACTCAATTTCCTCATCAGTAAAATGAGGGTGATGCTATGAGGTGATCTCCAAGGTTCCTTCAAGCTCTGAAATTTTATGGTTCTAATAATGAAAGTTTAAACCATGTCAGTAGGAATAATAGCTTTTCTTAGACTAATCCGTGGCAGACTTCTTTTTTTTTTTTTTTTTTTTTTTTTTTTTTTTTTTTTTTTTTTTTTTTTTTTTTTTTTTTTTTTTTTTTTTTTTTTTTTTTTTTTTTTTTTT
>PVIR01000708.1:51471-156246 GCA_004026965.1 Petromus typicus | reverse complement strand
GGATAAAAAAGCTGTGGTTCTTCTACAGAATGGAGTATTACTCTGCCATAAAAAATGATAAGTTTGAATCATTTCTACTTAAATGGACATACCTTGAGGATATCCTCATAAGTGAAATAAATAGGGCACAGATAGGTACATATCGCATCTTTTCTCTGGTATGAGAAAATGAAGATGTAAATGAGTCCTAGAATTGTATAATTTTTAAATTAGGAAACAAATATTCCTATTGTCATATAACACATTTCTGCCCCTTGAATTTTCTATGAACTGATAATTAGATCCTGGAAGCGTACCTAGAGTCTGGCTCTTTTTGGAGGGGTGAGAGGGACAAGTACTGTCCCACCTGTGTGCTGCAGGACAATGGCCTGAGAGCTGACCCCGCTTTGTCAGATTTCTTGCTTGAGAAACTGGTGGCAATAGCCTTGGCTCTTTCTCTCCCATCAAGAAGCAGAGTGTCTTTCATTGCTCCCAGGCGCAAGGCCCAGCGTGGGCTGCTTTGCCGTCCTTCAGGTGGTACAACTAAGGCATCCACAGCCAAGATTCCATTTGCTCTGGGCAGGCTTCCTGCTTGTCATGAGCTCCCAGCTCCTACTGTCCCTTGTTCTCTCTCTCTCTACATAATAAACCTGCTGCTTGAAACTTGTGAATATTCTGTCTCACTGAACTTGTGCAGTGACAGAAACTGGTGTAGCCCACAGTGCTGAGGTGAGGTGTTACGAGATCTTCTCTGGGATCGGTGACCAGTTCACTGTGAATTCGCTTCGTATGTGCCGTGGGTAGGAGGTATACAATATCCAGTGATGTCTTTCTGTGATGCTCTTTATCCACTAGTAATAATCACCTAGTGCAAAAAACTCCTCCTGTGCATGGTGGTGATACTCTAATCCCACTGTCCATTTATTGCTGTGCTTCTGTACTATGAGATAACATATAATGCAAAACATTTAATCAGCTGTTTGATTTCCCTGACTTACAACCGAAACCATGTAGGACACCAATTTTTTTTTTCCCATTATCAAGAACCTTTGTATCTGGTACTGCTTTTTCTGGAAGTTTTTAGTAACATAGGAAGGGTTCTTGAGAGCTAGATGTAGTAATGCACATCTGTAATCCTAGCGCTCAGGAGGCTGAGACAGGAGGATCACTATAAGATTTTGGGCCAGCCTGGACTAGTTAGCAAGACCCTGTCTCAAGAATCAAAAAAGCCTCTTACAACTCTATACTGAGTACTTACTTTGTGCAAAACACAGTGGAGGTAAGAAGGTAAATAAAAGTAGGACAGGTTCTTCAACCCCAAGAATTTATTGTCACATTTGGATCAGTTCTGAAAACAAGTTATTTGATATCACCCACATAAGCAATTCAGTGCTAAATCACACCAGTCTACAACCTACTCCTGTGAAAGCAAAAATTAGCCCAAAGGTATGCCTAATTATAGCCTTTTAATTTCCATTTCTGAAATAGGTAGCATTTTTCCTTCCTGACTGCCTAAGAAAGCTCCATTTTTATTAAAAGGGATGTAACTCTTGAATAGAGTGGAGATTTTATTAGCCAAGTGAGTAACTTTTAACTGCTTTATTTAAAATTTCTGAATGTTTGTTCTCAGTGTGGTTTTGGTGTTTTACATTAAGTCTGGCTGATACTGGACAAAATCTAGGTCACTGAATGTCACAAAAATGCAAAGGGTGTCAGACACTCCTAAAGGCAGATGTGGTGTGAATTTTTTTGTGCTGTTTTGTACCAGGAGATAGTATACTTTGAAATAATAAATTGGAATAATAAATGGCTGTCATTTGTTATTTCCGAGACTAGATACTGTGTTTTGACTTGTGGACAGAAGAAAAATAAGACCCATAATTGTTTGTTTTGTATGTAATGTCCTAATTCTTCATCCACAGAACAGTTGTGTTTGACTTATTTCTGAAGTGTGTCTGTCTGAATCAGACAGTTGGGGATTGGAAAAATAACCACATGTACTCTGTGGTCCGGACTGAGCTGTGAAACACGTAGGACCACAGCATTTTGTCACCTGGATTCCATAGACCCCCACTCTAACTGGAGAGCCACCATTTTAGGTCCTATTGTGTCAATCACGAGTCACCATATCTAACAGTGTGTGAAAGATCTTATTCCACTTTCCCCAGTTCCCGTAGTCCTAGCAAGTGGTAGCAGGTTCTTTTTGTAAAAGACCCAATGAAATCTGTATTGTCTGACTCTAATGGGGCCCTTTCTCAAGAAGGCCTAGCTCTTTCTCCAGTAGTAGCCTCTGAGCCTACGAACTGCAGCAGCTAATGTCAGATTTCAGGCTTGCTTTTTTGTACAGGTCAGATAACACCCTAGTCAACTGTCCATGAAACTTGCCCAAGGCCAACTGAACACTGATAGAGATCCTAAACTGTCAAAGCATCCTTGACGGACAGTCTGGCCTCGCTGGCATTCAGGACTACATCTAGCCTGTGGTGGTTAATCATCACTACCCAGCCTCTGCTCTTTAAGAATTCTCTCACCTCCCATTAGTACAAATGCCTAATAACATAGCAGTGTGTTCTACTGTGAGCTCAGCCAACAGAAGAGGTGCAGTGGGCTGCTCCATGTCACCATGCCTCATAATAAATCCTGCTTGTGCATTTATCTTTGAGCCTCTTGATCTTTTCTTCATTATTTTGCCAAGGCAGTTCTAGCATCACCATTTAATTTACATTTTGTTATTGTGCTGGGCTTCAAGGAGTCATTCTTCAGTGTTTTTGAGATAGGGTCTCACTTTGTAGTTCAGGTTGGCCCTGATCTTGCTTTGTAGCCCAGGCCAGCCTTGAACTCAGCAGTCCTCCTGCCTCCGCCTCAGGAGTGCTGGGATTATAGGCGTGAGCCACCATGCCTGGCACTGTGGTATGTGGTTACCAGGGATCAAACTAAGGACCTTGCGCTTCCTAGGCAAGCACTGGAACCACTGAGCTAAATCTCCAGCCCAAGCCATTGTAATGTTATGAAGACTAGCTTCACGTCCATGTCTGGATGCCACACCACAAGGCACAAAAGGGTGCCCTCTTGTAGATGAATTTCCACCAGCCTCAGCTGGTATTCACCCCTTTACCCTCCTCTACTCAACCCCTACACCCTCCGCTCCTATTGGTATAAAGCAGTAGGTTCTGAAATTCCTTCACCATGAAGTGGTTCCCTGCACAAGCAGGGACTTCTTTTCCCTGCAGGCTGTGCTGACATCTGACTCTAACAGCTGGGCTGGAAGCATTGTGAGGAGGGGAAGCATCATTTTATGAGGCAACTGCCTTGGGCAAGTTCTGTATAGTGTCTCTAGGCAAAAGGAGGAGAGGCTGCTTCCGCTGGCCAGGAAGTGCAGGGGAATTTAGGAGTTTAGTATCATAGGACTTATGTCTTACCACAAGTCTTAGGACGGTTGCATTTGGAGACTCCCACCATTCACATTTTTGAGTTTCCTGTGGAAGTGGTCGTGATGTCAGAGAAATTATATCCCGGGAGGCTGGGTAATTCTATTAGTCAGGGCTTGCAGCAGCTGTGGCTGAAGGGGTGGAATCAAAATCACAAAACGCTATCCACAAGGTGTCTGAAACAAGGATTTTCCATGGAACTTCCATTCTATAGCCAGAGAAATACTACACTTGACCCAAAGCTTCCTGTACAGTAAGTACAGGTACAGGGTACTCAGGAGGGCTGATATCGCTTCTGAAGTTTCTGAAACCCTAAGGGATGAACAAAATCTTGAAAAAAATGAACTCAAATAATGCATGATTATTTTACCTAATACCAATATTGGTTATCACTTACCATTGTTAAAAGCCAGCTTGTGTACAAAAATCTCGTGTGTGTGTGTGTGTGTGTGTGTGTGTGTGTGTATTAGATTATATGCCCAGGTTATAGGAGATATAGCTGACACTTTAAAGTCCTCTTCTCCACAGTAAAATGCTCAAGAAGGAATGGAATTTGAATTTGACCCTAATTTATCTGCTCTAAAATATTAAGTATCTGATTTTAACAGCTGTGTTGCTTT
Organism: Petromus typicus; assembly: GCA_004026965.1. Lineage (NCBI taxonomy): Eukaryota > Metazoa > Chordata > Mammalia > Rodentia > Petromuridae > Petromus > Petromus typicus. The sequence goes on along the minus strand of PVIR01000708.1, from coordinate 152,219 downwards.
CCTAAGCCATGAAAACTTAAAAAAATGGGTATCATCAGTCAGAAATTTTCATACACGATCACACGTAGCACTTCAGACCGCATATGCACGGCAGTCTCGTATGACTGTAACACATGGCTGGCGTCCCAGCCGGAGCGGTGCAAGTGCTCCCTGTGATGTGTGCACAGGTGAAATCCCCTGACGACACACTTCTCCGTGTGTGCTCACCAGTAAGTGATCCATCACTACATGTGATTTCTAAAAGAGGAATACAAATGACAATTCAACATTAAAAAAAAAAAACTAAAGCCAGTGTGATATATTTATAAAATTTCAGCAATCCACATTAGAAAATACAAATGAGAAAAACAGAGGAAGTTCCTTTCACCCGGGGTCTTGCTGTGTCCGGTAAGGACTAAGGGAAACATCCCGCCTGCAGCCTTTCTCTTGTCCTTGGTTAGAGGGTCAATGTTGAACTGCCAGCCCAGAAATGCTGTTAGGAAAATATGCAGAGAGATCCGATTACAACTGTCATTAAGGTGTTATATATAATGTGTCCTAGCAACAAGTTGAGGTCGTTGGTAGGGGCAGTGGTCGGTCTGGGCAGAGTTGGGCTATTGAGGTGAAAACCACTTTGTCCTGTCGTCTTGCTAGGTGCTGGTGCTGCCCAGTGGTGTTGAGGTGCGGGGGTGGGTATGCCTTTCCTCTGGGCTTCAGCCCCTGTGTGCAGGGTCAGAAGGAAGCCGGGGAACCTTCATAGTGGAGTCGTGTTCCAGGGCTCTGGGGCTTATGGGTAGGCAGCTTGGCTCATGGTTCTCAGATGGTTTGAGCAGAGGATCTGGAAACAGCTCTTGCTGCCTCCTCACACTGGTTACGACTTCTCTGCTTCTGAGTACTTCTTCCTCAGTGGTGAGATTCCCCTGATTTGACCAAACAACAAGCTTGATCAATTTAACTCTTTATATAATATTATATGGAAAATCATATTTTTTCTCAGATCTGCCAGAAATCATTGAATATATATCACATATCCCAGGAATGTCAGAAAGGAGGGCCAGTTCATCCATTTCTATCACTTTAGTAATTTATTGACCACTTCATCACTATGCCCAGTACTTCTGTTTCCTGTTTTTGGATTTTATAATAGCCACACTTATAATTCTTTTATTACTATCCCCATTTTGCAAAGAAAGAAGCTGATGCTTAGACAGTTTAAGTGACTTGCCTACCACATATTGCAGACAGCAGATTGGAATTAAATCTGTTTAACTGTCCAGTACTTAATTGGGCTTTTTAAAAAATTGAGGTATTTGACATGCTATAAAATTTACCCTTTAAAGGTGTACAGTTCATTAGTTTTTAGTGTATTCCCAAAGTCACTACAAGTTCCAGAGCATTTTCATGATCCTGAAAAAAATCCCTTGTGCATCAGCAGCTATTGCTTGTTCTAGCCCTCTGTCCCCGGAAACCACTAAGCTACTTTCTGTTACCATGAATCTGCCTGTTCTGAAGAGTTTGTATGAGAAGTATATAACATGAGTTTGATCCCTGGAACCAGGGAAGAGTATACAATATGTGATCTTTTCTGACATCTAGTGAGCTTAATGTTTTCAAGGTCTGTCTGTGTTAGAGCACGTATCAGTAGTTCACTTATTTGGCTGAATTATGCATTCTGTGGATATACTGAATGTCATTTGTATAGCAGTGGCACTGGGAACGCTCACATGTTTTGTGTAGTCATATGTATCCAGTTTGCTTACATTACTTACCCAGGAGCCCCCTTGTTAGGTCATGTGACACTTCTGTGACTTTCCTGGACACTTGTTTGAAAGGTCTTGAGTCTTTGAAGCATGGAAATAAAATGACTGAAGCAGTTTCTGTGGCAGTGCTTTAGCAGGCTGTCATTTTAGACAGGCAGGTTCTCACAGCTCTGAGAAAGGAGCTTTTCTCCTTGGGAGCTTTGTTAATCTGCTAAGAGCATCCAGGGTTGTCACTGTTATAACCGCGTGCAACATTCCTGTCTTGCATATCTTGCATAGTAATGCTTATATTTGCATTTCTGGTATCACTGGAATATAGTCACGGTTTTATTTATTGATTTATTTCTTTTTTTGATTTGGTGGTTTTGTTTTGTTTTGTACAGAGAATTGAACCGAGGATCTTGTGCATGCTAAGCAAGTGCTCTGCTGCTGACCTGCATCTGCGGTCTTTAAATTTTGACACAGGGTCTTGCTGAGTTGCCCAGGCTAGACTCAAACTTGTCTTCCTGCCTCAACCTCCCAAGAAGCTAGGATTACATATATGTACTGCTGTGCTTAGATACATTGAGGGTTTTGTTTTTTGTTTTTGTTTTTTTGAGACAGGGTCTCACTTTGTAGTTCAGGCTGGCCCTGAGCTCAGCCTCAAACTCACATCACAGCAATCCTCCTGCCTCTGCCTCCCGAGTGCTGGAATTACAGGCGTGAGCCACCATGCCTGGCACTGTGCTATGTGGTACTGACTGCTGCTGGGTGTGAGTCTCCACGCCCAGCATTGTATGTGGTTGCTGGGGGATTGAACCTGGGTCCTTGTGCTTGCAAGACAGGCGCCAGAACCACTGAGCTAAATCCCTGGCCCACATTGAGGTATTTTTAAAAGCTAATCTGATACGATCACAGACTAAGTTAGATGGTGGTTCTTGGTTCCCTTCTTTTTTTTTTTTTTTTTTTTGACAGGGTCTCGCTTTGTAGTTCAGGCTGGCCCTGAGCTGAGCCTCAAACTCACATCACAGCAATTCTCCTGCCTCTGCCTCCTGAGTGCTGGGATTACAGGCGTGAGCCACCATGCCCAGCACTGAGGTATGTGGTACTGGTTGCTGCTGGGTGTGAGTCACCACACCCAGTATTGTATGTAGTTGCTGGTGGATTGAACCTGGGCCCTTGTGTTTGCAAGACAGGTGCCGGAACCACTGAGCTAACTTCTCAGCCCTTGGTTCCCTTCTTTCTCCAACAAACAGTCAATTGATGCCTGAAGCTGTAGCGTGTGCATGTGTGTGTGTGTGCATGTGCATGTGTGGCAGTGTCCTAACCAGGACTTGGAGAATCCCCCGAGGGGACAGTTAGAACCAGAGTATCCACCAGGAGAAGGTTGAGGGGCTCCTGCCACAGATAACTCCTCCAGACCCTGAGGGCAGGATAGAGGCAGCTCCTGGGTGGAAGGGCCGCCATCAATCATGATGGGGTTTTCTGCAGAGAAAACAAAACTTCTCACTGGGAGAACAGGATCGGAAGAAGGAACATCTACTATGACTCATGAGGGCTTTAAGCTTTGTAATTTTTTCAGGTTCTCTCCTGGCAAGTGCTGAAACTCAACTAATTAAATATATTTTTGTTGTAGAAATAATTTGACTAGAATAATGCCATCCCACGAGAAATTACTATTTTAAGATGCCTTAAAACTCTTGAGGTTGAAGATCTATGGTACTAATTTTGAGCATTTAATAAGCATTTTAAGGTCAATGTAATTTCTGTTCCCACTACCACCTTCGTGTCGAAACGAGGTAGAATCTTAGTTTTCTATAATTCACAATACCTGAATGTTAACCATAGAGTATATTTGTTATGTGATATAATTATTAGCTAAAGATCAGCGGGCTAGACTTCCCTATTGTTAAGCTACAACTAAAACTCAGGACTTGGATGACACTCACCTGGAGAAAGTCTGAGCTAGGAAGTAACCAGAACTAACCAGCCTCAGGTGAGCTGACCCCAGGCAGGGCGTTCCCATGGAACAGGGCAGCTGCTCTCCGCTGAGCACAAGCCTTGCCTTTGCTCAGGGCGCAGCTCCCCGAGCTGGTACTGCGTGTGCAAGTGTCTGATCATTAGAGCGTGATAACCTGAGAGGGGGAGAGATTCGCGGTTCCTCCTGATGGATTGCTGTGTTTAACTCCCAATATCCCTCCGCTGCAAGGACACGTGACGGGGATGGGCTCTGTGTACTGAATCCAAGCGCTGAGTAAGGCCAGCAGACCAGTCTCCCCGGGAAGCCCTTGGAAACTGAAATAAACTCTTGGTATAAGAGTGCTATGATAGATTAAATTGTTGGGAATGGTTTGGAAATTTACTTGGAAAGGTTAGAGTCCTGTTGACTTCATACATAAATACACATACTATTTCCTGCTTGCTTTCTCTGTGCCAGTGATGATGAACCTTTTAGAGCTTTTAGTGATACAAACGGCCTGCTGTGGCACATGTACCATAGGTTTGCCCTCACTTCTCCATGCCAAGCACTGTGCTAAGTACTTATCATCTACTGCCTTGATTAATCCTCTTAGCTATCCTATGAAATCAATAGCTACTGTTATTAACCCCACATTACAGATAAGGACTCTAACGCCCAAGGAAGATATTTAATCTGTCTCAGGTGATAGATTACACTCTGTGGGTGGTTTTAAGTAGACAGACCTTCCTTTCCTGTTGCTTCTATCACACCCACCTCAACCTTGACAGAGTTGAGGAGTTGAAGACCACTCGATGGTTTTCTGCAAACAGCAGCACGCAGAACTGCTACACACTACTGGCATGTCCAGGCCGTGCTAAGAGCTAGATAGTATTGGCATAAAAGCACTTCTGATCTGGGTGTACTTGCTGATAGTTGCAGCATTTAAAGCTATTAAAGGAAGTCATGTAGGTCAGTGGGAAAAGGGATCCGGAAGGAAGAGCAGCTGTGTTGGTGTCTGCAGTCTCTGGGGTCACGAAGATGGTAAGGAACACTTCAGTAGCAGGGCAGTTGAGTGAACGGGGCCCTTTGACTGGAAATGAAGTCCAGGAGAGTTAGGGGATCTCCCAGCAGGTGCTGATGAGCAGATGCAAGGGCAAATCTGAGGGTGGTGAAGCGGGCTCCCTGAAGGTCATGGGCTTACTGGTGTGGGGAATCTCTGTCCCCAGGAGATGTCATACAAGAATGCTGTTGAGAACCAAAGCAACAGAGCACTGTTGGAATTTACCTTTGAGCGGAACCTCATGCAAATCCCTTGGCTGTATTTGGGACCGTGTCTGCAAGGTTACATTCCAGCACTCAATTCCTGGCTGCCAGAGTAGCTTCGCGGCTTCCTTTATGCTGCAGAGTAGGACTGGGAACTGACAGCTGTTCTCGCTCTGTTTCAGTGTGTATGTATCCTGTAGGTGGGCTGCTGAGTGCTTAGTTGGAGTCGGCTGTCGGCTAGGTTGTCTCTCCACCCTCATCGCCACAAGCTGTTTGTCCTCCTGGCATTGCACTGCCATCAAGTGCATTCTGCAGTACTCTTAGCTTCTCAGAAGAATAACACTCATTATGCATGTGGGAATATAAAAACATAAGAAGTATGTAGCCAAAACTACTTAGCCCCTGGAACTTGTCCCTTAATGGTGGAGAGAGATCCTTGGTCAAAAAATTTACTAGCATTGAAGTGACAACGAATAGCTCAGATTTTTGCCATGAAAGGGCAGCAGGTGTGAGTTACTTCAGAAAGGAAGTATTGCCTGTGATTTTAAGTAAGACAATAATTGATACTCATTGAGCTTCTATTACATGTAAGACATTTATAGTTTCCTGTGGCTAATGTGATAAATTACCACAGACTATGACTTGAAACAACAGAACATTATTTCCTCACAATTCTAGAAGTCAGAGGTTTGATATCAAGGTGTTAGTGGGCTGCACAGAGTCTCTGAAGAGTCTTTCTCTGCCTCTTCTGTCTTCTGGTGGCTCCTGATGAAATTTGCAGAAGTAAGTGGCACAGCTGGAATTTGATCTCATGAAATCTCATTTCAAAGCTTTTATTTTAAATCTCCATGCTTTGGCATCTCTTATGAGAAGGATTTGGTGATTTGTTGGGTGTGCGAGTGGAGGAAGGAGAAGAAGAATGTTCTGGATGACAGGATGTTTCCTGGAGGAAAGATGGAGCCCCCCGACCGAGGCGGGGGCACAGGAAAGCAGAGGTTTGGAAAGAAGGATGGTGATCTGATTGTGAACATGGGGGTCACCCAAGTAAAATGTCCACTAGATAACTGAGTGATTAAACACAGAGCTTCAGGGAAAGTGAATGCGTCTAAAGCAGTAGATGGGAAAAGTCTGTATCTAGGCAGCAGAAGGGAAGGGAAACACTGAGATCTGGAGAAGATGATGAGAAAGAAAGATAACAAAGGCTCTCTGAGATTTGTGGGGTCCATGAAAGCCCTTCAGTGAGAAAGAGGGACATCTAAACGAGGATAGGAGAGGATATGGTGGGTCATAGACACTAAGGAAGGAGGATGTTTGAGGTGGGTGGCAGCAGTACCTAGTGCAAGAAAGCAATTGTATCACATCACCATTGCACGTGACAGTTGGGTCAATGCAAAACTAACTGGTGAGAAGGCAGGATGCTGCAGTTTCCATTTTGGAAGATTGTATAGCAGTTTCTCAGAAGACTAAGCATTGTATTGTGATATGATTTAGTCAGTATACTCCTTGGTGTTTACCCAAATGAGATGAAAACGTATCCATGCAAATACTTGGGCACAGGCGTTGATAAGAGTCAGAATTTGGAAGCAAGCAAAGTGCCCTGCAATAGAACACTATAAATGCAAACTGTGGTATGTCCACATAATGGAATATTACTCACCACTAAAAAGTGAGCTATCAAACCATAAAAAGGCAGTGACCTCAAATATATATTGCTAAACGAAGCCAATCTGAAAGGGTCACAGTACTGTCTTAATTCCAGCTATACAGCCTTAGGGAAAAGATAAAAACATGAAAACCGTAAGTAGATTAGGGCTGGTGAGGCAAAGAGTAAATAGGTGGAGCACAGGGGAGTTAGGGCAATGCAGCTCGTCTGAATGATACTTTAATGGCAGATGCATGGCATCATGCATTTTTCAGAATCCATGGGATAGCACAAAACAAACCTGATATAAACTATACACTTTGATTAGCAATAATGTATCCATATCAGCTCATCGATTATAGCGAATGTACCGCATGAATACAGGTCACTAAGGAGAAAGTAGGAATGAGGAAGGGTGAAGGGCAGTATGAGAATTCTGTACAATCTGCTGTTTTTTGTAAACCCTACTCTAGACCATAGCCTATTCGAGTGAAAAAGGAAGAATGGAGAAAGTCATGCACATATATCTCGAGAGTGGCATAAACCCCCAGTCATAATTTAATTCTATGTGCCTGTGTCATAAGTACAGTAGAGTAAATGCAAGACCCGTCGCTCTCTGCTCACACTTTCCAGGCTCCTTTCACAGATACAGGGCAGTCTTTAGGCACGATGCCAACGTCTCCTACCGTCTCATCCAGTGTCATCTGCAGTCATTGTCCATGTATTGTACACTCCAGCTGAGTTGTCTCTTTTGCTACTTTTACTACTTGTTCTCTGACTTCTTTGCCTTGTCCTTGTTACCTCTGCTTGTTGTCCCCTACTTGCACCTAACAATCCTACACATCCTCTAGCACCTTCCTGTGAAAGCTTTGCTGATCTTTCTCCTCAGCCACTAAGCAAGATTGGTTTCTTGCCTCATTTCCATAGTTACTTATGCCTGTATTTGAGTGACTGCTTAGTATATCACAGTGTAAATAAAAACTAGCTTTGGCAGAAAACTTCAAGCAGAAGGAAGGCAGATAAGGTAGATTTGAGGAGGGATTGGAGGTTAAGGTAAGACTGCATGCACGGAAGAGTACTCCGTGAGGATAGAGTTTTGTTACTCTATCTTTAGCATTTTTGGCCTTGCTTAACCAAGTTTCAGAGTTGTGAGAAGAAAATTCCAAGTGGCTGTGGTGCTGTCCACTGCTTTGGTGCTGACAGACCTGTATTTTGAGGGTTGCCTGGAGAACAGTCATTTTTCTGGCCCCAAGAGCCATGGTTGTCTATTTTTAGGAAGAAAGAAGCGACTTAAGCTCTTTTGTTTTTTTAAAAAATCTCTTAGCATGTCTGGAGCCATTACCTGCCTCACCTGTTAGGAAGACATGAGATTAGCGGCCTGAATGGGTACTTCTTCCTCATGAAATTCACAAGCACCTGTAGACTAATTAATAGTTAGGAAAAGGTGTTTATTTGTTTGGTTTTTATCAATTTAGTGAACATTAAAGACCAGCTATGTTCAGGCACCCCGTCAGGCACTGGGGATCCAGATGGCAAATGGTTCTCACTGTTGAGGAGCTCAGCCTAACCAGGAGACCTGCTTTGCACCAGCGCCAACAGCTGCACTGTGGGAGGAGCTGCTCTAGTGGACTCAGCCACCGCAGCATGGTGCTACAGCCTGCTGGCTGCGCAACAGCAACTAATTTTCTCCCAAGTCTAGAGGCTGGAAGTTCCAAGTGGAAGTCTAGCAATATTCAGTTTCGGGTGAGGACTCACCTCCTGGCCTGCAGACAGATGTTTTGTCCATGTTTTTGTCCTCACATGACCTGTGTGGTGAAGACAGGGATAGGGGGAGACACAGCCGCCATGCGAGCTCTGGTGGCTCTTTACTAATCCTATCAGACCAGGCCTCCAAACTTACTACCTCATTCTAGTTTATCCCGTTTTCAAATGTGGCCACGTGGAGGGATGGAAGATGAATGTTACAGCTTCACATATGGATTTGGAGAGGAGACACAGCTCAGTCAGGGGGAGGAATTTATGGACAACTGACAAGTGTGAATGATTGTCTTGTCTAGGGAAAAGTAGGGACCACAGAGAACTCAGCAGGGACGACATGAGGGTCTGGATTTTGAGGAGTGTGGGTGGAGTGTGGTTGAGGAGTGTGGTTATCTAAGTCATGGGAGAGTCCAACTCCAAATTGAAGGTCTTGGTGGCCTGGTAGTGTCCTTTAGTAAGTTATCATCATGTGTGAAAAAACTCTTCACCATATGTTTTCTGTCACACACATCTTTATTCAATGATATGTCTGTGTCCTTGATGCAGGCTCCAGTTGCAATTGTCTGTGACTTTTTACATGGGCCAGCAGCTTTTCAACATAATAGGGTATGTCACAGTGTTCTTAAATAGCATCCCGGTGTCACACGATTTTCACTGCAACAACCTCTTTATCGTTCCTGCACAGATGATTATTTCAAAGATCCAGTAACTGTTAGGTTCACAAGAGCTATTGACGTAAAATGGCTCAAGAAATAAGCAGACTTGTTGCTTCTCAATGATGGGGTGTATAGATTGAGTCAGTGTCTCTGCCCTGTCATTTCCATCCTTTTGCCTTCAGAGACACCAGGCTCTGCTGTTAGTACCTGTGGGACAGTCTTGTGTTCAGGACCCGGACCTGTGGAAGTAGATATTCTCAGAAGGATGAAATGCCCTAGAAACTGAGAAAGATAGACCACTCCTTGCTTTAGACTTGTTCTGCATTTAGCTCTTGGTATCTAGTCTTTTGGGCCCCAATTATGGCTTATTGGTGGCCACATGGTGAGTTTCTTCAAAATGAAGGTTGAATCATGTTCTTCTTTGTGGCAACCTCTTGGCCGCTCGTGAGTGGTGCATTTGGATAAACTAATATTAGAGATTTCACAAAGCTTGTTCTACTGACATTTGTTTCTTCAGTGAAACTCAACCTTTAAGCAGTGTACTGGCTGGAGTCCTGGTCTGTTCTGTCCTTGATGTAAGCTATAAATTGACCACAGCAGAAGCCCAGCCCATTGTCCATAGGAACCCCCAGAAGAGTAGGAGCAAGGCTTTGGGATAGAAAGGTGGTCAGAAGTATGTTAAAAGAGCAGTTATTTCCTCATCTCTGGAATCAACAATTTTATTTTTAGAAAATGGAAATGGAAGGATACTGGCTGGAGTCAAAATAAAAGCTTCCTTCCGTTCTGTGATGTCTCTAGGTGGGAAGTTCCTGTTGCTTCAACAAGTGGGCCAGCAGGGGCTACCTGGGGCACTGGAAATGCAGGCAGTACTTGGAACAGCTTCTCAGAGCTTGGCTCCTCCCACCCTCCCCACCCCCCACCCCCGCCACAGGCCCCTGTGGGGTCGGTATAGAGGAGTTTGCCAGAGAAACTGAATTTAGAGAAGCTGAATTTTGAGTGGCCAGGCCAGCCGCTCAGCCCATGGTGCCTCCCACACTGCCGCAGTCCCAGTCGCTGTCAGTGTGTGGGAAGTTCCTGCCCAGGACTGTGGCGCCTCTGTACTTGCTACTCCCACAAAATGAGCGTCCTCCTAACTGTGTTTACTGGGAGGATTTGGCACAGAATTTGCCCTTCCCGTACCTCCCTCCTCTCCACAAACAGCCATCTCTTCTTGCATTGCCGCTGAAAGGATACACACTTCGTTTCTGTCATTGAGCATCGCTGTGCAGATCGGTGCGTTGTTCCCCAGCTCCCATCAGGGCAGTGTTACAGGTCCTGCCGGTGGGAGGGAGCAGTCCAGCAGCAATCAGAGGACCTGTACTTTCTCGGAGCAGGGTGGAGCTGACTGGCGAGCCCCAGGGCACCAGCACTGAGTGGATATCTTCATAAGTGTGCAGATGGGATTTGGCGGCACCAGCACAGGGGAGATCACAGGGGAAAAGGCTGTCTTTTTCATACCGTAAATCACTGCAGACTGGCAGTGACAGTCCTGGGAAGTGAATGATCTCGCCAGGAAAGAATTAACCGCAGTTGTGCAGAAACAGAACCTGCTCTGGAGGAGGGAGGACAGCCACCGGATGTGAGTAGTCTATTCCACATGGGGTTGGAGCATTGGTGGCAGAGCAGGTTATTGTTGTGACCAGGACACCCCTACCCACCTGCTCCTGGTGTCTGTGGGCTGGCTGTGGGTGGGCTGCATGCTATGCCTGGCTGGGACTTTAGTATGAAGGTTTCATTCAAAATACTTTGCCTGTCAGGCAACTGAATATAATGGCTTTGGGATATGAGCACCGGGAGACTTTGTTGTAAATCCAAAGGAAAAGAGCAAACACAAGCCACAGAGACCTTTTGCTATAAAAAGAAAAAGCTGTCACAGTGGCTGTGTGACCCTGTAACGTTTGGAGTGGGAGAAGGACTGGCGAAATGAAGAGCAAAGAAAATGAGGGAGGGGGCTGGGAGGGAAGAGAGTATCTTTCTTAGGAGGCTAGATCCTTCCTAGCTGCAGGGTGCTCACTGCATACTTACGCTCATGTATTTATTTCTTTCTGGCTAAAGAATGAACAGCATGTTTATGTCTCATATTTACCTCATGAACGCTATGAAAAGGAGCCCGTGATATGAGGGATGTGACTGATAGGGGAGGGGAGAGGAGGGGAGGAAGAACTCCCGTGGTGCCAGCAACAGAACGGTCTTGAATGATTGCTGTCTGCTCAGAAGAGGATGCTTAGATTTAAAGAGGGAACAGACGTGCCGGGGTACCCAACAGGTTGGCAGTAAAGTTGAACTCATTGACTGCACACCAGTGACCACCCCTGTGTTTTCCCTCCCTCCCTGCTCACGGTCAGGGGTTCTCCACCCCTTCTGAACCCTTTTCTCGCTGCCTATCTCTGCCTGGCCTGATTGATGGGCTTTCAGATGCTGAATAGACTGAGGTAGACTATCCTTTCACGCCAAAGGAGTGCAGGAGGGAACCCAGAAGACTGTCTGTGATCGCTCTGCACCCACCCTGTGTAGAAAGGCAGCTGTGAGCGATGCTAGAGGTCCTGGCAGGGACAGTGTTCCTGGGTTTAAATTGAGCCTGAGCTTGATGCCTGAGTACACAGGGATATGATGGAGGCAGTAGGCTAAGAATTGGAAACCTGGGATCTTGTGGCTGATCTTGCAGGCAGGTGGTTTTTCTGTTTGTTTTTTGGCAGTTGCTGAGGTGGTGGCTACCCAGAAGCCTTTGTGAGTACCCTGTTCTCACAGCTGCTTTATGGGTGTGTTTCCTGTGGTCATGAGGGAAAGAGTATTCTTTAGTAGCTGTAGCTGAAAAGCAAAACATCAAATGAAATCCCCTTAGTATCTTCTCACTGCTCTCATGCTTTTGTGTTGTTTATAGAGGAATATTGGCTGCATTTGCAAAGGGCTGCTTACCATCAGTAGTTATCTGAATGAGGCTATTGGCCTGCAGCTATGGCCACATCACAACCTGAGCTTTAGATTCAGTGTCTGAGGCTGAATTTGTTGCTTGACCCAGGAGGATGAGTACAGTGGCTGTTGTACCAAAAGCTGGTTGGACTTGCATCTGTTGCTGAGGAGGCCGAACACTGTTGGTCTGGAGCTTGTGACCTCAGCTGGGCCTGTACTGATGTTGCAGCAGAGATTTTGATCTGAGGAGCTGGGCTGGGAGTTGAACAAGAAGAATTTTAGTTAAAGCCATATTAAAATATAAGTATGAATTGGGTCCTTACACTTAAATGCCTGTTGCGGGAAGGGCTCGTGGATGGAAGGAGGGTGGTATACAGACATAGTGCATCTCTCTCCCAGGACTGTGGCCAAGGGTGCAGAGGTAACAGATGAGTCATTGAAGAATGTGGTTGTGTGAGGGAGATGATGCGGGAAGTCATAGCTAATACCGTGCATTTTCCTACACTTGGGCTTAGAGAGATATTTTGCAGTATTTGGGCCAACAGCAGAAACTCAGTATAGTTGGTTTGGCTGTACCACAGAGCAAAAAGATAGCATGCCTTAGGCTGATGCAAACAAACCACTTCTAAATAGTCTGGGAGGATAAAACCCCCAAGATAATTGTTTAGCATGGCCACGGGCAGCTAGAAAAGCGTGTTGAGCTGCATTTCTTTTAGGGGTTTGAGTCTCAACTTCTTTCCCTGGCTCATTCATTCAGAAGATGTTTCTGGCACATCCGGGGACCTCCGGCTGTGGCTGTCTGAGGAATACGTCCTACTTCGCACAGTCATTTTTCTCCAGATGGGCTGTGCTTGAGCTAATGGGCTAGTGAGCTGAAACAATCTCTTCTTGCTCTCCTTTAAAGAAGAAGAAAAAAATGATAATACACAAGTGAGAGGGGTATGAGTTACTTTGGTAAAGTGAGTGTTTACATTAGATTGACAATTTGCAGAATGAAATACTGTTTTTAATTCCCACCACAGTCCTGGTGGGGGGAAGGCACTATGTTTGCTTTATACATGACTGTTTAGCCCCATTCTCCTGAGTGCTTGGCCATTGAGCCATCTGAACACCACAGTGACTGAGAGTTAGGGCTCAGTACAGTCCAGATATTTCCCAGACATATTGTGGCCAATTCTTTCATCTTTAGAGATTGAAAGGATCATTGAGTTTGCCTGAAAACAACTTAGAAGATGCTTACTATCTCCCAGGGCTTCAAAATTAGAATGAGTAATGGGGTCCAGGATGAAGAAGAACTGTATTCTTTTGTTACAGCATTTCCCCTATATATATGCTTCTTTTTAAAAATGAGTACATTTTTAAATACACAGAGGGCTGGGATGTAGCTCAGTGGTTCCGGCACCTGCCTTGCAAGGGCCCGGGATTCTATCCCTGGTAACTATGTACAACAGTGCCAGGTATGATGACTCATATCCAGCAATCAGTACCACATACCACAATGCCAGGTGTGTTGGCTCATGCCTGTAACCCCAGAACTTGGGAGGCAGAGGCAGGAGGATTGCTGTGAGTTCAAGGCTGAGCTCACAACCAGCCTGAACTTCAAAGCGAGACACTGTCTCAAAAAAAACAAAACAAAAGATTGACATCATAGATGGCAGTGACCCTGGCTTCTCAGGAGCCTGAGGCAGAAGGATCACAAGTTTACAGCTATCCTGGACAGTGTAGTAAGAACCTGTCTCAAGACCCCTGTGGTAGTGCTCAGTAGTAGTGCTTGTAGAACATGCTTGCGGCCCTGGGCTCAAATACTGCAAAAAATAAAATGCTAAAACTACAAAGAAGTCTTGAGTTCCTTGTTCTTCCAGCAGGAATGGGTTAGATATGGAAGCATTTCTTCTGCCCCAAGAACCCTTCACATTTAAAACATAACCAGTGCCTTTGGTGGTGGAGCTACTGACAGAAGTCAGTCTGTCAAATCATATCAATTTTGGTGATATCTTTCTGAACGAAGGGTTTAAGTTTACTGTTAGTTACTACTTCGAAATCAGCGCTCAGGACCAGAGCTCAGTGTCCTGGAGGTGGTTTTATGGTCCATTCCTTTGCTTCCTGTTACACAAGGAAGCAATACAAACCGGCTCCCTAATCTGGAGGGCACATACTTAGAATCGGTGTTCTTCCAGAAGGGGAGGGATTACTTGAACAGTGTGGAACCGGGAGTCAGCCTAGACCTGTGCCCAGTTCTCCATCTGTTCCAGAATGCCGAAACTATACTATTTACAGCAAGGAAGAGAATGAAAGAAGAGAACTGCAATAAATGTTAGAGGAAATCTCCAAGGGTTGACTGAGGGGATAGCTTGCCTAGATTTATTAGGCTCTGGGTTTGATGTTCAGTACAACAAACAAAACCAACCACACTGAGAAGACACACCACCTGCCAGAGTCTCTGTGTGGTGTGAGGGCTGCGCTGGCATCCAGCCTGCTTGGGGGATCAGCACATGAGCTACGGTGGCCCCTGAACCCTTGTCTGATGGCTGCAGTGAATGTGCATAGCCTGTTACCAGAGGGAGGTATTGTGTGCACCAGGTGGTACCTGGGGACTGTATCAAGCATCTTCTACCCAGGGCATACAGTAAATGCAGAGCCAACTGTGCAACTCTGGCCACACTCCTCAGGACAGTGTCTCTGAGAAGCAAGGAACAATGAGAGGTTGGCACCTTCTGCCTTCCCTATATCCTTTCTCCCCCAGCTTCCCTCCCTTGCTTTGTGCACCTGGCTGAATGCTCTAAAATCAGAGTCGAGGTGGGGCCTGTCCTTTGTGGCCAGTAGCACTGATGACCACTTTGTTTTGTGACCCTTAGGTGTCAAAGATGGCATAGGAAGAAATCGCCTTCCAATGACTGAGTGCATCTTTACCCGTGGGTGCCAGCCCGAGCCAGTGGCTTTGTGTTGAGCTGAAGGAACTTGTCCACTGTTTTTCTGGAAAACCTCTTTCTCTCAATTCATGAGCCAGCAGGATGCGGTCGCTGCACTTTCAGAACGCCTTCTCATAGCTGCGTACAAAGGCCAAGCAGAGAATGTGGTTCAGCTCATCAACAAGGGTGCCAAGGTAGCAGTTACCAAGGTAACAGAGGAAAATTGCTGTAGCCATTCCCTGGGAGTAGCCTATCTCTGAAGCATTGTCCGCGAACTGTTGTGTTTAGTTTGTTCTTTCAGAGGCTTGGCTTTTGGTCCAGGGCTCGGGGAGGAGAAAGGGGAGATTTAAGAAGACTTTCATTATTGTCTTTCAAATAGTACAACTTAGAATTTTCACTTGATAGTCATATTGTGGCTTTAAAAAAAAATCTCCTTTTAAACCAAATGGACGGGTTTCTTGGGAAAAGTTAAAACATAAAAGCTTACAGGACAAAAGCATTCATGTGATAATCATGTTAGGCTGACTTCTGGGGAAGGTGGTAGCTTATGGCCGAAGCCCCCACTGCAGTCTCATTGTTCCGGTCTGTACAGTGAAGGCCTAGGCAAGGTGACCACTGTGACCTCTTGGGCTTTGACTTCATGTGAGTCACTGAAAACGCACGGGGTTTGTGGGGCCCTGTGTATCTCACTGATAGGTGATCCCATGGCAGGTGAATGAACACACAGGCAGTTTGGTAGCAAAGCCAAGAAACAGCACATCCTGCTAATACCTTGATGAAGGAATGCCAAATCCCTTATCTTACTCATAGAGCTGCTAACAGTCCTACAGAGGAAGTTCTCCTCTCATCCCCACTTTGCAGATTGAGACAGAGGCACACACAGATTTGAGTAACTTGCCAGACAGATACGTAGTTTTGTCCAGAGTACGTCCGTGGGACACAGTTCTGTCCTCCAGACCAGCCTGAGAGGGATGTAGAGACAGCACTTATTTTTCAAACAATAGCATCTGTTAACTTCTGACTTCCCAAATTGGAGATGAGCAAGCCCACAGTTGTAGTTACTCAGTCTATTACATGATGGTCTCCAGAGAGACTCTTGAGCTACATAGGGTGGGAATGGATTGTGAAGAGATCCTTAACTTGGGCCTTAGGCAATCACAAGCTGGAATATGTGAAGCTGCAGTTCAGCCCATGCACTGGGGTTCTAACTCAGCTTTGTTTGCTAATTGTGCAAGTTGGTTAACTTTTTAAACCTGTTTCCTTATCTGTATATTAGGAATAATGATAGCAACTTTTCAGTAAATAATTTACTTAAAGCATTTGCATAATAGTGTGCAAGTTTTCTTTCAAAATAGATTTATTTCTGTAGAAGAAAAATAAAAATAGCTTTAGCTAGGTGTGGTGGCTCACATCAATTATCCCAGGGGAGAGGGGGGGTGATTACAAGTTCAAGGCCAGCCTGAGCAATTTAGCCAGACCAGATCTCAAAATAAAAAATAAACCTAAAATAATGAGTATGTAGCTCTGTGGTAAAGTATCACTGCGTTCAACCCTCAATACTGCAAAATAGGTATTGCTAAGGTATGCTTTATATGCAACAAAAATTTTACCCATTTTTGTTTGGAAACAGACCAGAAATTACTGAATTATACTGAGTTGTGTAGCCATTGCCACTGCTGTAGACTGATTTGTCTTTTCTCTCAGAGAAACTCAGTACCACAGGTGACAGAAGGTGGTGACAGGCCTGTGGGAGGTGATTGTGTTTAGACGGAGGTCATGAGGATGAAGCCTTCACCATGAGATTAGTGTTCTCATCCGTAGAGACACCAGTGATCTTATGCTGTCTCCTTCCTTGTCACATGGGATGCAATGAGAAGGGTGCACTCAGCAATTTGGGGAGAACTTAGCAGAACTTCGCCATGTTGGCACTCTGATCTGGGACATATAGCCTCCAGAACTATTGAAAAATAGATTTCTGTTATGGAAGCCTAAGCAGGCAAATAACAACCACATGCTAATTTTAGAACATTTCCATCTTAGTAACTATCACTTCCCATTCCTTCTGTCCAGTCATGACAACCCGTTGATCAATTCTGTCTCTATGAATATACCTTTTTTGGACATTTCACGTAAATAGAATCATATAGTCTGTGGTGTTTTATTCTGACTTCTTTCCTAGCATAATGTTTTCAGTTTATTATAGGATGTCAGCACTTGACTCTTCCGAATGGCTAAATATTTTTTGATTGTATGCCTGTATAGTATTTCCTCCTATTTGTAGAGGATGTGCCTGAGACCCCATACACTGTGCGCTGCTGTTTCCTATACACACATACTTATAATGAAGTTTAATTTATAATTTAGTCATGGTCCAAGCATAACAATAATAGAACAGTTATAACTGTTATAGATGACACATGGATCCACTCATTTAAAGTACTTTTTTGTTATAAGGAAAAGAATTCCAGTGAACAGGGTACTAAAATCAGGGAGATTCTAGCAGGAAAGGAAAACTTATATAGATTATGGGGAAGGGGCTGTAATTATAAGAAATGTTTATGACTTGGAGCCCAAGAATGGTGTGCTCAGGTGTTAGACAATCACTGGACTTTTAGGGCCAGGGGATTGTATACTTTGAGTCCGCCTGTCCTGTTTACTGTCTGCTAGAGGCAGCCTGTTTGCTATGCCCGTGTGTTTAGCCAGGCACGACAATAACAGTCCTCTGACATGACTGCCAGCACCACTGTTCCTGTGCTGTAGGGACCTGACAAAGCACAGTAAGGATTACTCGAACATGTGCCCCTTGATACCACGACAGTAGATCTGAAAAGGTCCCATCTGCAGCATGGCATCGAATCATGCTGTCCAGGATGGTATGTGATTTAAAACTATGAATTATTTATTTTTGGAATTTTTCATTTAATATTTTCAGACTGTGGTTGACTGCTGGCAGCAGCTATGAAAAATGAGACCATAAACAAGAGGAAACTACTGTACCATATTTTATCTTTTTATCTGTTGACGGATATTTTAAAAGTGTTTCCCGTTTAGGGCCATTATGAATAATGCTGCTATGAACACTTTGTATACCTGTTTTTTTTTTTTTTTCCTTCACTGAGTTTATTGGTATTTAGGTGTATATTATAATCACTTTCATCTTAGGAAATTTGGTGCTGTACGTGATATTCCTTGGTTATTACTTCATTCCCATAAGCCTTCCATCTCTTCCATGCCTCCACTCTTTTCTATTTACTGTTTTATTTCCTTATTTTTTTTCCCTTCTTACCTCTCCCCTCCCATTCCCTTCTGATAATTTTCTTCCTTTTTCACAATATCTATTATGATTTTAGTCTCACACTTTCTCACACTAGAGAAACAATTTGGTATAAGAATACAGAACACTTCACGAATTTGCGCATCATCTTGCGCAGGGGCCATGCTAATCTTCTCTGGGTTCCAGTGTTAGCGTACATGCTGCCGAAGCGAGCATCTGTGTACATGTTTTTATGTGAACACATGTTTTCATTTTTTGTGGATATATGAGAATGGCTGAGTCATGTGGTAAATCTGTGTTTGGCATTTAAAGAAACCCTAAGTTATTTTTCAGCCCAATTTTACCATGTTATATTTGTACTAGAATGTAACAGGGTTACAGTTTCCTACTTTTTCACCATGTCTTTTTATAGTCTTTATATCATTTTCTAAAGTTTTAAAATTCAAATCTTTATTGGTACATTATGAATATACATCATTATCGCATTCAACATTGAGAGTGTGTACCAGAATATGACACGACATCTCATTTTCCTCTTCCACCCCTGCAACCCCCGCCCCCTATATACATAAGCTTTGTTTCCTTTTTTCTTTATTACTGTCAAAATCTTTTTCCCCTTGTTATTTGCCCCTACACCCTCTTTCCTTTAAAATATTTTCTATTTCACAAAATCAACTATATATACTAGAACTCATTTACATCTTCATTTTCTCATACCAGAGAAAAGATATGACATTTACACATCTGGGGTGAACTATTTATTTCACTTACGAGGATGTCTGCAAGGTACATCCATTGAGTATGAATGACTGAATCTTATCATTTTTAATGGCAGAATAATACTCCATTCTATAAAAGAACCATATCTTCCTTATCCAGTCTCCAGTTGATGGACATTTTGGTTGTTTCCAAGATTTAGCAGTCACAAACTGAGCTGCTATAAACATGGGTGCACATATGTCACTGTGATATGAATTTTATAATTCTTTTGTGTATATACCTAGCAGAGAAATACAGATGCTCTTTATCTTAGAGTTACAACTTGGTAAACTGTCAGTTGAAAATACTGCAAGCTGAAAATGTATTTAATACACCTAGCCTACTGAGAAATCCTAGCACTCCAGCATGCCACAGTGCCATCTAGCTACCCTCGTGACCACAAGGCTCATGGGAGCTGTGGCTTGTCACTGTTGCCCCACGTCTCAGGAGGATGGTGTCACTAGTGGCATCTAGCACTTTGACAGCGTGTACACTCATTTCCAGATCTTCTTTGATCTTTCCAAACTGGTACCCTGTACCCCTTATGTTAGCTCTTCATTCTCCCAGTGCCTAGAACTTACCATCCTATCTTAATCTCTCTAAATTTGACTACTGAAGTTACCACATAAGCAGAATTGTACCATATTTGTCCTTTTGTGATGAGATTACTTCACTTAACATAATATTCTCAAGGTTTTTCCACTCTGGAAAACATTCAGAATTTCATTCCCGATGAAGATTAATATTCTATATTTACATCACATCTTGCTGTCCATAGTTTCTTCAGTGGATACTTGATCTGATTTTTATCTTTAAGCTGTTGTGAAAAATGCTGTTAAATGTAGGGATAAGTGGGTGTTTGAGTCTTTTAATTTTTTTGGATATGTATATCCCCAGGAGTGAAATTACTGAATAAATTTTTTTTAGGTTTTTGGAGACAGGGTCTCTCTTTGTGGTTCAGGCTGGCCCTGAGCTCAGCCTCCAACTCACATCATAATCCTCCTGCCTCTGCCTCCCGAGTGCTGGGATTACAGGCGTGAGCCACCACGCCCGGCACTGTGGATGTGGTACTGGTTGCTGCTGGGTGTGGGTCTCCACACCCAGTATTGTTATGTGGTTACCGGGGAATCGAACCCGGGTCCTTGCGCTTGTGAGACAGGCGCCGGAACCACTGAGCTAACTCCCCGGTCCCTGAATAAATTTTTTAATTTTTTGAAAATCTCTTGTTTTCCATGGTGGTTACATTATTTTGCAATCTTACCAGTAGTACACAGAGTTCCCATTTCTCTATATCCTTGCCAACAATTGTTATTTCCTGTTTTGTTTTTGTACTAATCATTGAAATGGGTGTAGGTGGCATCGTTGTGGTTTTGATGTGCATTCCTTATGACTAGTGATGTTGGACAACTTTTCATATGCATGTTGGACATTTGAGTACCATCTTTGGAGAAATATCATTTAAGTCTTTTACCTGTTACTGAACTTACTTGATTTTTATTGGTTGATTTGACTTTTAGGAGTTGAGTTTTATTGGTGGAGTTGATTTTTTTTGGAGGGGGGGTGATTTGAGACAGGGTCTCGCTTTGTGGTTCAGGCTGGCCCTGAGCTCAGCCTCAAACTCACATCACAGCAATCCTCCTCCCTCTGCCTCCCGAGTGCTGGGATTACAGGCGTGAGCACCACGCCCGGCACTGTGAAATGTGGTACTGGTTGCTGCTGGGCGTGAGTCTCCATGCCCAGTATGGTATGTAGTTACTGGGATCAAACCCAGGTCCTTGAGCTTGCAAGACAGGTGCCAGAACCACTGAGCTAACTCCCCGGCCCTGGTGGAGTTGATTTTTGAGTGTGAGTCATATTGGTTTTACTTAATTTTGGGGTTGACTTGTCAGAATTTTTAATCTGAATCCTTTATCAGATATGATGTCCAACATTATTTCCATTCTATAGGTTGCATCTTAAAGATACTTTTTAAGTTTTAGATTTCATGTGTGTCTTTGTACATGTATGTGTGTGAGGATTTTAATCCAGTAATTCACACTGAGAAACATCTCCAGCTCTTTTGATATTTTTATTTTGAGACTAAACTGCCAAGTTACTAATTTGCCCAGAACAGGCTCAAACTTACAAACGTCCTGCTTCAGACTCCCAGAATGCTGGGATTACAGGTGTGAACCATCACACGTAGGCCTAGCCATATGCATGTAAGTTTCTTCTCTGCCTTTTCGTGACTCGGTAGTTTTTTGTACTACTGAAGGATATTATATGACTGTAACAGTTTTAATACATTCACATACAGTAGAGCATCTAAGTTGATTAAAAATTTTACCATTTATGATATGATTTTTTGTGTGTGTAGTACTGGAGATCAAATTCAGGTTTGCCAGGCAGATGCCCAGCACCACTGAGCTGAGCTAAATCCCCAGCCCAAAGTTGAATGTTTTAGTACCTTCCAAGTGCTTGCTTGTTTGTTTATTTATTTATTTATTTAGTTATTTTGGTACCAAGAATCAAACGCAGTGCCTTGTGCTTGCAAGACAGGCTCAAGAACCACCGAGATAATTTCCCAGCCTCAGCAATCATGATTGGTGCAAGATTTTTGGTGGACAGGTTTTCAGTTCTAGTGAGGATATCCGAAAAGAACTTCATCATGTGATAATACTATGCCTTGTTTTGTAAAGAATTGTCAAATAAACTCCCAAAATGGTTGTATTGGTGATTTTTCTGGCTGAGACAAAACACCTGCCATCCAAAGTTAAAGAGAGAAAGGTTTATTTAGCTCACAGTTTGTAGAGGTCTCAGTCCAAAGTCAGCTGACTCCAAAGCAAGGTAGCTTGGTTGAGGGGCATCACAGAGGAGAATAGTTCATGGCAGACAGACAGTCGTAAGGCAACAAGGGGCCTGACGGCATCTCTCTGCCCCTTGTATCTTATCCAGACCACTTCCTCATGTCCTTAATCCTAGTGCCCTCCAGCCTAAACTCACCGTGAATCAGTCACACTCTCTAGATTCAGCCACCTCCGAGAAAGCATGAGGCTTTGTGGAAACATCTAAACACTAGCTGTAAGAGTGTGGTTCCATTTTGTGTTTTTTAATATATTGATTAACATATAATAATACATGTGTATGGAGCAAAGCATGACATTCCAACACATGTACATAGCAGGTATTAAGCTAGTCAAGGTAATTAGCATTTTTATTCCCTTATCACTTTACATTTGTAACTTTTGAGCCCCTCTCTAGTTCTTAAAATATATAATAGGTTATTATAAATTGTCCCCATTTCTCTATTAAGAACTTACTCCTAACTGTGTCTGGGTTATCTTTTGCAACTTCTTTGTGTCCTGGTCATTTCTAACCTCTAGTAATCACTATTCTATATTTAAATCAGCCGCCCAACACTCAGGTTAAACATGTGAGAAACTATATGTAGTATTTTTTTTTTTTTGCCAGCACTTTGTTGAAGACCATCTTTTCCCTACTGACTAGTTTTGAAATTGGTGTTGAAGATTGTTTGACCATATACATGTTTATTTGTAGACTTTCTGTCCTATTTATTGATCTATGTTTATGTTTTTGCTAGTACCGTACTGTTTTTACTCTTATAGTTTGTAATATGTCTTGTAGTCAGGGAGGATGAATCCAACTTCTTTGTTTTTAAAAAAGGTTTGACTTTATGTCAGATTTGTTTAAAATAAGATCTATAACTGGTGAGACATAGTGTTGTTCACTCAAGAACCAAGAATGATTATATTTCCCTTTACATAGCCTAATGTTTTTCCTGGCTTGATAGTTGCTTTAATTTTTCAATTTTTGATACAAAGTTATTAATGTGTCTACAGTCAAGTAACTATAAAACAATTCTCACTGTAACTTTCCATTATTAAACTTATTATAATTTATTAGCTTTGTTCTCTTCCAGAAACACCCTTTTAGTCTTATGTTCTAGTTTTCTTAGTTGACTGTCTAATTGTGCTACAGAAAGTCATCCTGAGAATTCCATTCACTTCTCTCCTGTGTCAGATCCTCCATTTGCTGGAACTGTGTAACCCTCATTCTCCTGGTACATAGTCTCTGGTACATCCTAAGAAAGACAATATAAAAGATAAATGTTTTCAGAGTCTGAAAGTCTGAAAAAAGTATTTCTTCTACTCTATTTATAAGTTGGTTTAGGAAAGCAGGCTGAGAATTACTTTGCGTCAGTATTTTTAAAGCAGTGACCCCATTGCCTTTGAACTTAATGGTGTTGATATTCAAAAACTCAGTATGGAATCTTCCTCACCAGCTACTGCCTGAAAGTCTGCTTTCATCCACTTTGCTTTACAAGGTCTAACTGTAGTAGCTCAGCACAGAAGCTACTACCACGTAGCATTCCACCCTGCACAAAACTCCCTGAACTCACCGTGTTCTGTGTGCTCTGCATTCTTTACTGCAGGTGCTCACACTGCCTTGTCACCTGACCTGGGTCGTAGTTTCCAGCTTATATTTCTCTGTTTTTGATATGGTGGAAAAGCACTGGATTTGGAATCCAAAGACCTGGTATAGGCATCTGCCCCACTGCTTATTAACTGCTTATTGATGTAAGCCGTGGCTTTTCAACCTCAGTACCATGCGTATTTTGGACCAAACTTTTAAAATATAAATAGGCCCATACTATACATGACTCTTTGCATTCACTATAGAGCATATGTAAGAAATCCATAGCATCACATCACTGAACATAAATCTAATCATTTGCTGTAAAGGCTGTATAATCTCTCTAATTTCCCATTGTATGTATAAACTATAAAGACCATCTCTCAACTGGTAGTTAATTGTTTACAAGTTGTGATATGTTTGCTACAATGGACAGTGCTGCACTGGATAAGCTTGTCTGTGCCTTTCAGATTTAGAAAGATACACTGTCGAGCAAATTCCTGGCAAGAAATACGGGGGCAGAAGATTTATTCGTTAACCTTTTAATCATGCCTGTTAAATAGGCTACATTAATTTACTTCCCCTCCAGAGAACTTTTGGGAATGAAGTGTAGTGGACCTTCTGGGGGAAGAGCCCAGGCTTGAGTATTAGTCTCCTATGGCTGCTCTAACAAATTACCAAAAAAGGGGTGACCTCACAGAAAAATTCACCTCATGGTTTTGGAGGCTAGAAGTCTGAAATTTGAGTAGTTGGTTGGACTGTGCTCTGTCTGAAACCCGTAGAGCAGAATCCTCCTTTGCCTCCTAACTTCTCCTAATTTGTAAGCAGTCTATGGCAGCTCTTGGCTTGAGGCAGTGCCCCCACCCCGCTACCACTTCCGGCCTCGCTAGTGTTCTGTGTGTGTTTCTGCGGTGTCTAATGAGAACACCAGGCCTACTGCATTAGGGGCCCAGCATATTCCAGTGAGACCTCATCTCAACTTACATCTTTATTGTGTTGGCAGTGATCCTATTTCCAAATAAGACCAGATTCACAGGTACTAAACTTGGCATATCTTTTGGGGGGAGTTACAAAATTCAGTCCATAAGAACTCAATTGAAGAAAGGGATCAGAGTAGAAATAACTCAGGAGGAAGGAGCAGGAGAAGGCTGACTTCGGGAGTGGTAGGATTGGGGCTTTAAGGGGCATAGAGTATGTACCCCATTATGTGAATGAGAGTTTGATACTATTTTGGAAAGACCCAAAATGATATAAATGGGGTGAGATATTCTTTGGCCAAAGCAGGGGGCACTTTTGAGAATGAAGGGGTTATGCTATAGTTTTGATAAATGTTCCCTAAAATTTCTGTACTGTAAAGGTTTAATCCTCAACTTGTGGTGCTCTTGGGTGACGGAACCTTTAAGAGTGAGGCCTAGTGAGAAGTGGTCGGATGACTGGGACATAGGCCTCCAGCGGGCTTGGAGGGATCCCAGGCCCTTTGTCATCTTCTCTTTTGCTGCCTGGCTACGAGGTGGATGATTTTGCTTCACCATGCAGTCTTACCATGATGTGCCTTCCTCCCAGAGTCCCCAAAAGCATAGACTCTGTCATAGACTGAACCTTCAAAACCAAGTCAAAATAAGGCTCTTCTCTATAAATTAGGTATCTTGGCGTTGGTTACAGTAACAGAATGTGGACAGTCAGCAAAGCCACACTCCAGAAAATCCCTACAGGCAGGAAAGCGCTGCTGGAACTCAGTACCGACTCCTGGACTCTGCATTAATAGCAGCCTCACCAGCCTCCGCCAAGACGCTGGAGTCAGTTTTGAGTCCATCCCTTCAGTTCTGAGGCTTGCTGTCAGTTACAGTATACATCCCCAGTGGCCTAGAAAGGGGCTTATGTTGCTTCTACCCCATCAGTTCCTGCCAGTCTGAGGAGCCATCTCCTCTTCCTCCAAACGCATCCCTAGAAGGTTCCCGCCACCCTCAGAAACATCTCTCACCATGGTTCCTGCTTAGTGGATGGCTCCTCATAACCCAGTGGTACCACGTAGAGAAATTTACCCAGGAATGTAAACATACTGTGCAGTAAGATCTGGGAAGAAAGTCACTGCAGCATCATTTAAAGTGCAGATCAACCTAACTTTGTTATATGCTCTTTCCTTTGTGCTCTTGTCTTGTGTAGAAGACCCACCTTAGTTACAGCGGTGTTCCCTGTGTGCCCTCTGCCTTCCACAGCTCTGGGAAGCCTAGTGAGAACACTGACCTCAGAAGGGCCCTCTGGCACCTGGGTTTCCTTTCGGGGAACTGCCATCTCCTCCTCCCCGTGGTCCATCAGTCCTGTTGGTATTCTGTTGTCTTAGCAGGTTGTACTAAAGTCTCTAACTACATAACTGAGCGTTTTATACCCTGATTGAGTGCAAGGAAAACTTCCCAAATCGTACAGATTGTAAACTTGTTAAAGTCACACATGTTAGTAAGTTTTGTTTGTTTGTTTTTTTGAGACACGGTCTCACTTCGTAGTTCAGGCTGGCCCTGAGCTCAGCCTCAAACTCACATCACAGCAATCCTCCTGCCTCTGCCTCCCGAGTGTTAGGATTACAGGCGTGAGCCACCACGCCCGGCACTGTGGTATGTGGTACTGGTTGCTGCTGGGTGTGAGTCTCCACGCCCAGTATGATATGTGGTGACCGGGGATCGAACCCGGGTCCTTGCGCTTGCAAGACAGGCGCCGGAACCACTGAGCTAAAGCCCGACCCAGATGTTAGTAAGTTCTAACCAGTCTGGATGAGACATTATACACTGTGGCACAGCTGGCAATCCACATTTTTAAATCCCCTGCAAATGCCTTTATCTTTTTTTAGAGGTAGAATGCATTGGAGGACTACTGGCTTCCAGGACAATCAGCATGTTGTAAGACAGCCACCGCATTGTCTCAACTCATGTTCTCAGGATGCCATAAATGAGGGCGCCAAAGAGAAAAGAGCTTGAGAAGGTGTGCATTGCTCACTGCTCGGCACATTCAAGCCCAAACTGCCATTCCCAATAAAAACCTCATAGAGGTGCACACTACAGATCCATAGGGCAGGTAGGCAGACAGTCCAGTGAGTACAGTTTGATTGCATTCCCTGTATTTAGTTTATGCTCAAACACTGGGAGTTCTAGTTGATTGCAGGTATAAACTGCACTCAGATCACATATTTCTGAGCTTCTGCTCTGAGCCATTGCAGGTGGCCTTTCAATGAATTCACTGAGCCTAACCCCAATACCAAGCGCTGAATCTAGGGCCTTCACTAAGTTACATCTTCAGCCCTTTTATTGATTTTGAGACAGGATTTTGCTAAATTGCTCAGTCTGCTCTCAAATTTATGACCCTCCTGCCTCAGCCTTCCAGAGTGCTAGGATTGTAGGCATATGTGACCACATCCAAGCAAATGTCCTTCTTTCTCTTAAGTGTAATAGCTTAGATTTCAGAAAATAAGTCAGGAACTTGATAGAAGTCTGGCTTGTTGGTTTGTATTTATTGTGTGTTTAGGTCATTCTAGACCTACTGTTGAGGGTACATGCCTGAGAAGGTGGCAACTATGTATTTAACTTTTATTTTCACTGAGTTGAGCAGCATAATGAAAGAATGACCCAAGGTGATCAAGTGAAATTGACTTCAATGTTTTAAGACTTATTCAATAACCATGAGTATAATCAGTGTTTCAGCAAGTGTCTTACCTCAGGCACTGATGATAAAATGCCACATACTGTGTGGTTTAAAAATTGACATTTATTTCATAATTATTTTACAGTTATGGCAGGTTCAAGGTCAAGGTGGCAGCAGTGTCAGTTCCTGGTTTACAAGTGGCTGCTTTCTCTGTGTCCCTGCGGGGCTCTGCTCCTTTTACCCTTTCTTGTAAAGCTGCTGATCCCACCAAGAGGGGTCATCTAACCCAAATAACCGCCCAAAGGCCCTAACTCCAAATTCACTGGGGTTAGAGCCTCAACATAAGAATTTTAGGGAGCCATAATCACTTTGTAACAATAGGCTAGGCAAGAGGGTTGTAGTTGGTTCTCTGTCCTTGGGTTCCACATCCATGCAGCAAACCAACCTAAGATCAAAACTGTTAGAAAACTTATTTGAACCCTGAAGTTTTCCTGATCTGTACCTGAGATTTAAAATCTATACTGTGAACATACTTCATTGTTTTTAAAAAAAAGCTTATGTGGGGGTAAAGAATATTTGAAAGAATTTATATCTGTGCCTAGCATGACAATACAGATATTTACATAACATTGACATTGTGTTAAGTAGTGTAAGTAATCCACATTAAAGCATACAGTAGATGTGGCTAGGTCATAAAAAAAATACTGTGCCCCTTTATATAAGGGACTTCAGCATCTATGGATTCTAGGTTCCTTAAAGGATCCTGGAACCAATCTCGTGTAGATATTGAGGAGGAAACAAATGATCATATTAATAAATGTAGAAAAAAATTTGACTATCAATGTTCACTTGTGAAAAGAACTCAAGAACTTTGGAGATTTGAGAATTTTTTCAATGTGATGAAAGGGCATGAACCAAAACCCTTCAGCAGACATCCTAGGGCTGGGTGAGAAACAGCATTTTCCTACTAAGATAAGGAGTAAGGCAGGGATGTTGGCTCGGACTACTTCCTTCCAGAGTAGTTCTGGGAAGTCTAGCCACTGTGTTGAGGCAAGAAAAATGAAAAAGCATTGAATACAAAAAAATCACAGATGGATGATGGTCAGTGTTGTGCAACTTATGAATGTATTTAATGTCATTGAATTTTACACTTGATGCTTAAAATGGTAAATTTCATGTTAGGTATATATCATGTTTTAGTACATATTAGTAGTACATAATGCTCCCATTCCTCATGGAGAGTTGGTATGTGTACCTAACATGTACTCTTATCTTCTTATCCTTTCCCTTCCTCCCCCACTTCTGTTAGTCCCCTTCCCATTTGCGGAATGTTTTGTTTTTCACTTTGCTCCGTATTCATATTTTATATTTCTGATATAAGAGAAAAAATGTGATATTTAAGATTGTCCACCTGATCATATAATGTTATGGCCTCAAGATGCATCCATTTTCCTACAAATGATTCAAGTTATCCTTTTCTTATGGAACAGTAGTACTCCATTGTCATTGAAATATAAATACCACATTTTCTGCATCTGTTAATCTATTGATAGACATACAGGCTGCGTCTAAGAGTTAGCTGTTGTGTGTTGTGCTGCTATAAACGTGGTTGTGCGTGTATCACGGTACTATGTCAGGAAGACACCTAGAAGGGGAACTGCTGGAATGAATGGATTTCTCATTTGAAGAATCTCCATCTGATTTTCGTAAGGGTTGTATTAACTTTCATTCCCACCGACAATACACAAGAGTTTTTCTTTCCCCTTCTCAGCCTCATCAGGATTTATAATTTGATTTCTTAGACGAAAACTATTCTTTCTGCAATACAGTAGAGTTTCAGTGATTTAACAGGTATTTTCCTAATAGCCAGAGACGTTGAATATTTTTTCATGGTTTTTTTTAGCCATTCATACCTCTCCTAAAGAGTGTCTATTCATTTGCCCTTTTGTGGACTGGGTCTTTTATTTTGGTGAGTCTAATTATTTTGAATTCTTTATATACATTCTATTCTTCTGAGGAATAGCTGGCAATTTTTTTTTCTCATCTTATGTTCTATTTTCTTTGCTATGCAGAAGATTTTTAATTTTATGACTCCATTTGTTGATTCTTAGTATAAAAATTGGAGTTCTGGGGCCGGGGATTTAGCTCAGTGGTTCCGGCGCCTGTCTTGCAAGTGCAAGGACCCAGGTTTGATCCCCAGTAACCACATACAATACTGGGTGTGAAGACTCGTGCCCAGCAGCAACCAGGACCACGTACCACAGTGCCGGGCGTGGTGGCTCACGCCTGTAATCCCAGCACTCGGGAGGCAGAGGCAGGAGGATTGCTGTGATGTGAATTTGAGCCTGAGCTCAGGGCCAGCCTGAAGTACAAAGCAAGACCCTGTCTCAAAAATACCTTAAAAAAAAAAATTGGAGTTCTGTCTCAGTAAATTGTTGCTTATACAAAATACCTAACACCCCAAATTAAAGGGGGAATGGTTTACTTGATGCACAATTTAGAACAGTTTCAGTTCATAATTGGCTGTCTTCAAGGAAGGGTAGCCTGGCAGAGGGGCATTGCAGGGTAAACAGTTAATGGCAGGCAGAAGACAGCAAGGGAGCAAGCAACAAGCAATGGTCCTCTTTTTGTCCCTTGTATTTTATCCAGACTATCCATCCTTAATCCTAACAACACACAGTGGGTCAAGCCCTGCATCACATCCTTGATCCCAGCACCCCACACTCTACATCCAGCCACCTCTGAAAAGCTCCACCTAAAAGCACATAAGGTGTGGGGAAGACATATGGGTACAGTCATAACAAGTTCTAGTCAGAAAGTCATTGGTACACCTATGCCTTCAAGAGTTTTACTTATCTTTCAGTAGATTTTTTTTTTAACATTTAGGTATTTGGCCATTTTGAGTTTTAATATATTGTGAGAGATATGGGTCTAGATTCTATTTGCTTGGGGCTGGGGATGTGTCTTGGTGGCCCCACAATTGCCTGGCAAGCACAAGTCCTGACTTTAATCCCTGGTACCAGGAGAAAAAAAAGAGTCTTCTATTTTCTGTCTTTGAATAGCCAGTTTCCCCAGCATCCTTTGTAAAAAAACACGCATCATTTGTAAAAAACGCCTGTCTGTTTTTTCTGAGACTGGTCTCACTGTGTAGTCCAAGCCAGCCTTGAACTATGTAACCCAGGCTGGCCTTAATTCCCATGCGCCACCATGGCTGGCTAAAGGGCTGTCTTTCCTCCACAATAAGTTTTTGGCCCCTTTGTCAAAGATCAGGTAGCTGATTTGTGCCTGGAGTTGTCCTTCTATCCTCTATCCTGTTCTATTGATCTACATGTTGGCTTCTTGTTTCTTTGTTTTGGATTTTTTTTCTGCCTCATGTTGCTTTTATCACTGTAGCTTTGCAGGGTAACTTGATGCCTTTTGCCTTACTGTTGTTTCACAGAACTGCTTTAGCAATTCTAGGTCTCTTTTGGTTCTGTATGCATTTTTTTTTAATCTTTATTGGTACATTAAATATACACATCATGATTGCACTCCATAATGGGGATTTGTACCAGTATAAGACACAACTTAATTCTCATTTTTTCCCATAGCCCCACCCACCCTACCACCCCTCCATATACATAAAATTTGTTTCCTTACTTTTTTGTCACAATCTCCACATTGTCCCCTTTCACCTTATTTTACATTGAGCATTTTCTATTTCACAATATATAACATACAATGCTAGGACTCATTTACATCTTCATTTTCTCATACTAGAGAAAAGATGCGATATGTACCTATCTGTGACCTATTTATTTCATTTATGAGGATATCCTCAGCTGTATGCATTTTAAAATTGTTCGTTCTTGTTCTGTGAGGAATGCTAAAGGTATTCTGATAGGTTGCATTAACTCTTAAGTCAATTTTGGGAGTATGAACATTTGGAAAATACTGCTGATTATCCTGGAACAGGGATATCTTTGTTTTCTGATGCTTCTTCAATCTCCTTTTCCAGAATATTTTAGTTTTTGTTGTAGAAGTCTACTTGCTTAAGTTAATTCCTATGTATTTATTTTTTCTTGATATTTCTTTCTCAGTGACTTTATTATTGACGTACAGAAATGCTGATTTTTGTGTGTCGAATTTTATACTTTGCTGAACTACTAAATTTGGTTGTTCTTGGGAGTCTTTTGGTATAATTTTTTTGGATCTTCTGTGTAGAAGATTAAATCATGTGAAAATGTTAATTTGACTTTTCATTTTCTATATATACCTTTTATTTCTCTTGCCTGATTTGTCTTACTGATGTTTCAAGAACTCTTTTGAACAGGAGTGGTAATACAGGTATCCTTATCTTGTTTCTGATTTTAGAGGGAAAGCTTTGAGCTTCTCATTCAATAAGATGTTGGCTATTTCTTGTAATAACAGCTTTCATCAGGTTGATATAAATTCCTTCTATACCTAGTTTCTTCAGAATTTTAGTCATTCATGGATGCTGGATTTTTGTCAATGGCTTTTTCTGTCTGTTAAGATGATCACATGATTTTTGTTTTTAACTTATGTATTACACTTTTTGATTTGCATATGTTGAACTATCCCTGTGTCCCTAGAATGGATCTTAATTGGTGATAATGTATGATCTTTTTGACAATTTGTTGTATTCTGACTGCCAGTGCCTTTTTGAGGATTTCTGCATCGTTTATTATAGAGATTGGCCTACAGCGTTTTCTGATTAGGTCGTCTTCTGGTTTTGGAATCAGGGTAATGGTAGCTTGCAGGAGTCCCTTTGGGAGTACTTCTTCCCTTTCATTATGTTGAAGTTTTGGCATTAGATTTTCCCTGATTTCATTGTCTGTTATTTCATTGTCTGTGATTTTATTAATTGTTCAGAGCTTTTATATCTTGGTTCAGATTTGGTAATTCATATGTATCTGGGAATCTATCCATTTCTTTTGACTTCACCAATTTATCAGAGTAGAGGCTCCAAAGTGTTAACCAATAATCTTCTGGATTCTGGCAGTGTCCATTGTGCTTTGACCTTTTTCATTTATAATTGTGCGTATTTAGTAAGATTGACATAAGGATTTGTCTATTTTTTTTAAAGAACTACTTCAATGATCCTTTGTACTGTTTTTAGTCTGTTTCATTTTTTATTCTGATCTTTATAGTTTCCTTTGGATTTCAGTTGTTCTTGTTTCTCTAAGGTCTTCTGATTGGAGAGTTGAGACAGTTCACATTGAGAGTTACTACCAAGACCTGATACATCAATATTTACTATGTTACTGTATTGTTTTTCTATAGCTGATTTCTCTTCTTTTCCCTTCTGTTTAACTGCTTACCCTGCCAAGTATTCCATTTGGTTTTAGTGGCGTTGTTAGGTTGTGTCTTTCTAGAATATTGTTGAACATTTGTAGTTCTGGCTTGGTGGTCATGAATTTCATGCAATCCTCTTCTCATGAAAGTACCTAGTTTCTCTATCAGTTTTGAAAGGTAGTTTTCTAGGGTATATCAATCTGTGTTGGAAGTTTTGACTTTTTCTTTCCTTCTTTATTTTATTATTTTTTGAGAGGACAGGGTGAAACATTTTGCTACAAGCACTCCTAGGTTGTAATGTTTGTGTTGAGAAGTCTGCTGTAATTCTAAAGGTTTTACCCTTACTCTTTCCTTTTGTCTAACAACTTTTAAGATTCTGTCCCTTTGTCAGACTTCTGGGATTTTGATTATGACAACATTGAGAGGTTTGTTTTTATATTTATCAAAGCTATTTGGAGTTATATCTCCCTAACCCATCTTCATGTTTAATTCTTTTATTTGGGAAGTTTTCTGCTATTATTTCACACTTTCTTCTATTTTTCACTTCTTCCAGTTAGGTTGTCCTTCTTTGCATCATCTAACAGCTGTTGGGTCCATTTTTCATGTTCTGATTGTTTTTAAGGTATGTCTGAATAAGTGGTCTCTGACAGCAATCATATCCTCTAATTATGACAGCCCATCTTCACACTGGTCCCTTCTCCCCATACTTGCAATATAATTTTTAATCTCCTGGGTTTCTGTTGGGAACCTTTTTATGGACTCCAGTTCTATGTTAAGTCATTCATGATTTTGTTTTATTTAGCTCAGCTAACTTTTCATTAGTTTCTTCTGTAAGCTTCCTTATGCTGTTTACTGTATCCATTATTTAATTATCCATTATTTAATTATACATTCTGTAAATACATTGAACACCATATCGATCTCTTTTCAACCTCCTCTGTTACCTTCATGTTACTTTTGTTTTTCTTCTCCACACTCCATGAATCAGCTTTAAGGAGGTGGGAATTTGGGGAAATATTTTGTTGCTTTGTCTTGACATGTTTCTATTGAGTCTGTGTTACCAGTCTGTCCACCATTTCCTCCTGGTTGTATTTGTGGAAGCAGCTCCCTCTTTGTTTGAGCTGGGGTAAGCTTCCAGACTACTTTGAGTTTTTTTCTCTGCATTATACTGTTTTTCTAACTTCTCTATAGCTTCTAATTTTCCAGTCAGTTCCTCCTAGAATCCTAGTGAAATACTTTTCTTCTGTTGACCAAATTGTTTGTTTTTCTTTTTCTTTTTCTTTTTTTTTTTTTTTTTTTTTTTTTTTTTTTTTTTTTTTGAGACAGGGACTCACTTTTGTAGTTCAGGCTGACACTGAGCTCACTATGTAGCCCAGACAAGCCTGATACTCACAGCAAAACCCCTGCCTCTGCCTCTCAAGTGCTGGGATTACAGGTGTGAGCCACCACGCCCAGCATTGTAGTGTGTAGTACTGATTGCTGATGGGCATGAGTCACCATATGGTTACTTGGGATCGAACTTGAGACCTCGTGCTTCCAAGGCAGATGCCTGAACCACTGAGCTAAATCCCTTGCCCCTTAAGATTTCAGAGAGGCTGAAACTTACTGTGTATCTCTATTCTATGCTGTTGCATATATTTTAATCACAATTTTAAAGAATCACCAAGAAATTGATCAAAGGAGAAGCAGAGAATTTTAGTAAAATCTTAAATTACCATGGCATAGATTAGACTCTCCACTTCTTCCTATTGGCTGTTGTCACCATGGCAGCGAAGAGTTTATTATAGCAGGCTTTGATCACTATGAGGAGAACTCTGTCTGGCTGCTGCCCTGGAACCCACTCAGATTTAGAAGCTTTTTCACTGTGTGTTTCTAAAGACTGTCACTCCAGTATGACACAATGGAGACTCTGCAAAAAGAGTATTCATCATGAAATCTTCACACTAAAACAAGTGGTTTTGGGCTTAGTGAAATCCTACCTTTTGTTGAGTGAGATTCCAGTAGCAATTGATATGGTTCTGGAAAATATATTTACTGGTAAAGCCAACTGAGCAGAAATTCCAGAAGTATTTTTCCCAAGACATTGGCAATGTTGCAGACATCCTATATCAAGTTAGACTGCATGTAATTTCTTTAAGGGTCCTGAAAAGAATTATGGGAAAACAATGGCTATCCTCAAATTGAAAACAAAAAGGCAAAATTATGGTTAAAAGAGCTGGAAGGTTGAAGATGAACCCATAAAACGAGCCATAGTCCTTGGTATTGATATTAAACCAATGACAAGGTACTTATTGATCATTCTCCAAAAGCAGCTCTTGACAATGAATCATGTATTTACCCAAATATAAAGTTATCACTTGTGTCTAGATATCCCCCAAAGGCTCATGCAGTCATAGGCAGGCTTTTTCAGACTTGGCTGGATCTGGAATGTGTGAAATGCTAACCTCAAGGGCATTAGGATTAACAGTGTGAGAGCTACCTGCCCTAAGTAGCCTGGATAAAATATGGGGGATAGAAGGAGCTGTGGTTGCTCTTTGTTGCTTTGCTATTTTCTGCTGGCCACAAACTTTTTCTGCTCTGTGATGCCTGTCTGCCATGCCATCCTGCCTTGGAGCCATCCAATTATGGACTAAAATCTCTACAGACTGAGCTGAATAAACTTTTCCCCCTTTATTTTGGATGTCGGGTATTTTGTCTCAACAATGAAAGATAAAATGTGACAATAGAGAAGTGGGATCATTGCTGTGATTTAACCATCCATATAGCTCAGGAACCTTTGGAACTGGCTTATAGGAAGGAAAAGGTTTAGGAAAGGTTTGGAGATGCTCTAGATGGAGAACTGGAATGCCTTAGCATGTACTTGATGGGAGCTTCTGGTCAGAGCTTAGAAGACCAGAATACTGATAAAATTCTACTGGTAAAACACAGGCTCATAGGTTTCTGCTGGGAAGAAGGGCTGCACTGGCTGTTGAACTCCAGATGATGTGTACTATGCCTTGGCAGAAAGTTTATCTGCATTTTGCAGAGTCCGAGACTGAGATTAAGGGTGGTAGGCTAATTAATTTGGGGGAAGAAATTTTAAGGCAGTCTAATGTTGAGGCAGTGGCATGGCTACTGTTGGGAGCTTTTAGCTAGGTATATTGAAAGTCAAAAGCAAAGAGCTCTTGACTTTAAAACATTGAATTTTGTAAGAGAGAAAGGTTCAGTAAAGCTGGAGACTGCTGGATAGAGCAGAAATCTTCATTACTGAGAAGGAGCAGGAAAATAGAAAGTCTGAGTCATTCCACCCTTTGCTGACTCAGAATGCAAAAGTGAAAAATTTTGCTTTGAGAAGGGAGCGGCAAAGCCCCATGTCCTAGAGTGACAGGGGCGAGGGAGGTTGTTCCTGGGTATTTGGTTCCGAGGCACTGGACTCCTGCAGCCCAGGAAGAAGGAAGCCTGACTATTGCTTCAGCTGGCAGCAGACCTCGTTATCACCCACATGCTGCTGGGTTTAGATGTGTGCAGGATGCAAAAGTTAAGGGGTCAGGAGGCTTCCACCCAGATTTCAGAAGAAGTCCTGGACGGCCAGGCATTGTGTCCCTGAGAGACACTGAGACGCTGAGAGAAAGTGTGACTCTGAGTGTAAAGCCAGAAATGCAGTAGAGACTCCAGAAGTTTGAGGAAGCCAGGATCATGGATCGTCTGAGGGAAACTGTAAGAGGGAGCAGAGCCAGCTCAGGAGGGAAGCCGTGGAGCTTCTGTAATATGTTTCTGTATGACAGGTGGCTGCATCATGCAGGGACTCTTTAGAATTACAGGATACACAAGAAATACCAAATCAGCCATATAAAACATTAGCACCCTAGTAAATAATAAGCTAAGAGGAGGACCAGGAGAAATAAAAATTAGAAATATGACTAAGGATAAACACTTTGGAAAAGCACTGAAGCCAAACATTTCTATAGTACTGTTTTAATTTTACCAAAAAACTTTCAATGCAGTCTGAAATATTGTGAAGCAGAGAACAAAGTGAACAGCTAGATTGTTTTATAAAGCCGACACAGGTAAATATGAATGAGAACCAGAACGGTACTCTGATCACACTTATGAAAATAGCTACAAAAATTCTCAACTTGACCTGAAAGAATACGACATGTATCAGAGCATGTTTAGGAATGCAAGAATGATACCATAGTTCATAGAGAGTGCCAATAATGAAAGGAGGAAGCATATGAAAGGAGGAAACATATGATATATTAAGTTGCTGAGAAGGCAGTGGTGCTTCCTTTCTGGAGAGGCCAGTCTTAACCTCCCATCCCTTAGTGCACATCGCACGTCCAATGCCATTTTGTCAGTTGACTGGAAATGTAGTGTAAGTAGCCTGTGTGAGGGGCATGAGAGTTATTCACAGATGCCTTATCACTTAGTGATACGTCTACTAGCAAATCCTCAGCAGCCAGGTAAATTGCCTGAAATGTTTTAGTCCTTTTTTGGCGGACCTATCTTTTAATGAAATCTAATTGTTAGGAATAACTGATTCCTCAAAGGAAACATCTCAGATCAGCTCTGCAGTTATTTATGATGCTTGTCCCTGTATGGGACTATCCCCATATCTCTGTTCTTTCATGGATGAACTATTGAGCCTAGTGTGGGAATTTGTTTGCCCTCATGACATTTTGTCTTAGTATTTCCCTGTTCTTCTAACATGACTCTACCATGTTTCTTACTTTTTGTCATTCTAGAATATTACTCCCTTGCTGCTGCTTGTCACCTGTAGCCTGATTAAGATGTGATGTGTCCTGCTCACTTTGGCAGCACACATACTAAGATGTGATGGGTCTCTCATCCAAGTAAACAGACAAAACACATTCCTACTAAGGCAGAAAGCTTCACTTGCTCTTTAAGTTGTTCTAATATGTATTTTTCTTTTTCTTTCTTTTTTTTTTGCTTTTCTTTGATCCATGGCACATTTTCTTCCCCTATTTTCTTCTAAATATCTTTATGATTCACAGCCTGAGAAGGAGTTTAAAGTTTTCTGAGCCAAATTTCCATCATTCCAGACACTGATGCTGTCCAGGAATATTGCTGTGATAAGACCCTGGGGCAACTGGAAAAGTGGGCTTCTGCCATTTAAAATCTTCAAAAAAACTCAAGTGTCCAGGATTCTAGCTATTATCATTCTGACACAAGTGAAATTTGAAACTTGAGAACTCATTTAACTTCTGTTAGCTTTACCATCCTCATCCAAATTAAACTCTGCAAGACCTTTTTCCACCCAAAAACACTATTTTACAATATTTGATCGGCCTTACAACTTTGTTTCATACCACTGTCCTTAATGCCATAGGTAATATATCCAAACATTATTTACCTTAGAAAAAAAACTGCCTGATCCTGACTACCGTCTTTCTCCAGATCTCATAATGAAAGGAAGCTTTATTATTCTGAAACTATTATAGTAATGTAACCTAAATCTGCCTGTTATGTGATTTCTGCTCATGTGGGTCAGATCTACCTACCTGACCTCCTTGTAATACCCACAGTTAAGATGCTTAAATTGTTTTACGTTTGAGCTAATGAGATTCAGTTCTTTGATCTAGTCTCTCTCTGCTCTCAAGTTCCTAGCCTTCCATTCCTTTGGCTTCTGACCCAGGTCTTTGTGACTCTGGTCATAGGAATATCCTTGAACAAAGATGGTGTTGTCAGAATGGCTAAGCACCAACCAGCATCCTTGCTTGTTACTACTGAGGTGCATTCTGCTGTGTAGACCTTGTCTTTCATGGGGTGGATATTACCTCTGGAAGTCCTGCTCTTCAGGAGGTAGGGTCTGAAATGTTTAAATAAGAGTGAGGAGCTGGAGTGATCAATGACCAGAGTCACCATCTGGGGCTTCCAGAAGCCGCGGAGGGTGTGTCCCCATTCAGTTCCCTGGAAATGATCCAACCCCGATGCTGGTTGGGTGAAAGGTAAGGTCAGGGATGCTGTCTTCTCCGGCCTCAAGTGCCCCATCCTGATAGCAGGACCAGGAACTGGCCTTTTAAGGGGCCGAGGCCGTGATTTTAACCTGTGGCTGTATATTAGGATCCCCTGGAACTTTAAAAACACTCATTTTAAACTCTGCCCTAGATTGACAGAATCCTATGCTTTAGGGATAAAATTGGAGAATGGGTTTTCTGGTGGGTATATGTTTAAGCTATTAGATAATCCTACTAGGGAATAGCGGTGAAAAATCAGTAACTGAAATCATTAGCTCTTATCATGTGCTCCTCAGACAAGTATCTTCCTGTAAGGAAGTATTTAGAAATGCGCATTCTCAGTTTACACTCCCAACCCTGTAAATCAGACACTGAAAAATGATCCCAACAATCTGTTTTAACAAGCTCTCTAGGGCCAGGGATTTAGCTCAGTGGTTCCAGCGCCTGTCTTGCAAGTGCAAGGACCCAGGTTCAATCCCCAGTAACCACATACCATACTGGGTGTGGAGACTCACGACCAGCAGCAATCAGTACCACATACCACAGTGCCAGGCGTGGTGGCTCATGCCTGTAATCCCAGCACTTGGGAGGCAGAGGCAGGAGGATTGCTGTGATGTGAGTTTGAGGCTGAGCTCAGGGCCAGCCTGAACTACAAAGCAAGACCCTGTCTCAAAAAAAAAAGCTCTCTAGGGGAGCCTGTTGTTCAATTGTGTTTAAAAACCACTGGCTTTGAGTATGATATTATTGCAAAAAGCAGGATAGTTGAATGTGACCTGTGAATATAACTGTGGCAAAGAGACGCTCGGAGAGGCATAAAGATTAGTTGAATTGGGTGGTCAAATTAGAGGTAATTTTCTTTTACCATTTCCATTTTTTAGTCATGCGGTCTGCTCAGTATATATTCTTTGCAGACATGGAAAGCCGAGGGTCCTGGTGGGGCAGCATTTGAGGTGCTTCTCAGTGACAGGTGGGGGCGAGAGCATCATGAGGAATGTGGCGAGAGGAACGACTCTTGCTTGGGCAGGCCCGGCCTGGCAGGTTGGGCCTGCGGGCTGCTCTGCGGAGGGGTTATCTGACCTCTTCATCTTTTCCTGTGTTCTCAGCCTGTCACACAGCAGGGTCATCTGAGCAGTTGTATAAACATGGATGCCTACGTCCCACCAACAAGGCTGATCCGGACAGACCAGCCTCCCCAGGATATTGTAGTACATGGAGAAAATAGATAACCTCTGCTCATCCTAGGGTTTCCCAGAAAACCAAATTACTTCTAGGAACCCCAGAGGTCAGTGTCTAGAGTGGGTCACAGCCCCCAAGACTGGAGTCCATGTCTGCCAGGGAACCCCACCCCCTAGCACCATCAAAGCACCATGTAGGTGGATAATAGGTCCAGGGCTAGGACAGACAGCCTAGGAGGTGAAGTCCATATCCCAGTTACCTGCTGAGTGACAGGACATAGGCTCCATTCCTCAGTTTCCTCCTCTAAGTGGGCCTCATAACAGTGTCTACCTTATAGGGCGAGGAAGACAATGAGTTAACATATGTCAAGTTATTTTTTCTTTGTCTTCTGGTATTGGAGATCGAACCCAGGACCTTGATGCTGGTTCATCTTCCCAGACACTTATTTTTTGAGGCAAGATCTTCCTTAGGTGCCAGGTATGACTTGGATTTGCCATCTTGAGCCTCTGTTTCCCAAGGCCTGAGACTGTCAGCATGAGCCACTGCACCAAGCAGCACATGTGCCACGCAGTAAAGTTAACTGCTGTGTCGGCTGCTGTTGCCATTGTCACTATTGGTCTCCTACCCCTGGCAGCTTTCCACGTACCTCTCCCCATTATGGTCTTATGTTTTCTGGTCATTTTTGTCTAACCATGTTACCACTTTCCTTACAACCTAGGCCTTTTGTCCTCACATCTTTGATGAACCTTCCTGCATTTCAGAATACCTTAGGGAATATGTGAAGGCCACATAGTGTCAAAGTGTGAGGTCCTTGACAAGGACGTGTGATGACAGATGGCACCTGAGGCCAAGCCCTGGAAGTAAAACCCACTCATTTTGCTGACTGGTTAGCTATGGACACGTCATTGAAAGACTCAGGGTTAAGTAGCACATGGCTCGGCAAACTCACCAGCAAAGAAAGGTCACTCCGTCTCATCTCAGACTTGGTCTTTTTTTAAAAAAGAGGCATTTAATAGCCCACTCTGGGGATTAACTTTGTTCTTAATTAAGAATCCTAATTTTAAAGTGAGCTGTGACCTCTTTCTTTCCAGACTTATTCTAGTGCTCTCATTGTATTTCATGGGTAGGAATTAAGATCCTTTATTGTCTGTTATCTATTTTTCTCCATGGCTGGGGAGATACAGCAACTAGCACTTTATTGGGATTATAAATGGGCATATCTTGCTAGAATATTAGTAGCAGCCTTTGGGTCTCTTGTCTTTTTAAATCAGGGATCAAACTC
The DNA here is from genome assembly GCA_004026965.1 of Petromus typicus. Classification (NCBI taxonomy): domain Eukaryota; kingdom Metazoa; phylum Chordata; class Mammalia; order Rodentia; family Petromuridae; genus Petromus; species Petromus typicus. The sequence continues at coordinate 111,578 of PVIR01000708.1, read as the reverse complement.
AAGACCTTACACTTCCCAGGCAGGTGCAGGGCCACCGAGCTACCTCCCTTGCCCTACCAGACCTTTGGGTCTTTATGGAGATGCTAAGCAGGAAGGAAGGCCTGGTGAGAACCTTATTAATGCTGTGCTTCAGCGTGGGTGGTACTGACACTCCATGATGCTTGAACCTTTTTTCACAGTGAATCCTTAGGGAAAAAACAAAGGAACAGAATATCTCCTTTAGAGAAGTAGGAGTGTGGTCTGTTAATTTAGACTGAGAAGTGTCATTTGCTATGGTGTTATCTTGGTGGTGTACTCCAGGCACATGTGCTCAGAGCAGCAGAGAGAACAGATGTTCCTGTGATGCAGCCAGAGGGCTGAGAAACCCACCCAGGTATATAAGGAGGGGAGCGCACAGACGTGCTCTGGCACCTACAGGGAAGGACGAGGGCCCTCAAGTGGAGAATGGGTAGTGAACTGAGCTGTGTGTGACAGAGCGGTTAAACCTCTGTAAAAGCTGTAGTATAGTGAACAAAAACTGCTGAGTGATAACAGTTTAATATCATTGACAGAAAAGTTTGAAATAAGCACAACCATGATTTTCTATTGGCTCTGACCACCAGTTGGTACTGAAAACATAAGAAAAGCCAAAGAAAACAAAGTCCAAGTTTGTGAGAGAGGCGTTTTCTCTCGGGCTGAAGGGGGTGAGATCTGGAAGGCCTCCCGAGGAGTGGCAGGAGTTCTGAGCTTTTATTAAGGTATTTGATGAGAGTATAGAGTTGAAAATACTATATTTTGAATGGCTGAATTACACAGTGGAGCACTACTCTAACAAAAATAAATGTGACATTTGTAGGCAAATGAATGCAACATGCAGACATAAGTGAAATGAATCAGACATTTAAGCTTAAGTGTGACTGTTTATTTTCATGAAAAACTCAGTACAGGGGCTAGGGATTTAGCTCAGCGGTTCCATCGCCTGCCTTGCAAGCACAAGGTCCCGGGTTCGATCCCTAGTAACCACATACAACAGTGTCAGGCGTGGAGACTCATGTCCATTGGCAATCAGTACCACACAATGCAGTGCTGGGCGTGGTGGCTCATGTCTGTAGTCCCAGCACCCTGGAGGCAGGAGGATTGCTGAGTTAAGGCTGTAGGAAGTTCAGATAATTCCCCAAATTAACTATTCTATTGTTTCAAAAATATTTTAATATATATGTTAATTTGTTTCATTTATACTATTAGTTTTTATTAGTAGTAAAGAGAAAGTTTTGTGTCGGGGATGTAGCTCAGTGGTGCCACGCCTGCCTCACAAGCACAAGGTTGTAAGTTCCATACTCAGTACCGCAAAGAAAGGAGAAAGTTTTGTGGTATTATCCTTTTGTTTCTTAAAACTCTTTTATGTCTGTCTTGTGCTGAGTAATTACTGTTATGATTATGATGCACTATGTATTAATATTCTTTATGAAATTTTTTTTTTCATAAAAACGGGAAGAAAATCTCTCCTAATCAGTTTGGTTGTAATTTTTCAATTTTAAGGAATTACTGGATGGATTTTTCTGGGCATAGTTAGCTTGGCATTTGCTGTTTTCTCCCCCTTGCCCTGGTCAGCTTCACTGTGACACTTCCTTCATCTTCCCATAGTACATGGAAGACCTCATTTTGCTACTGTTTGCCTTGCTACTTATAATAAGGAATAGAAATTACATACTGTACTCAATGAAATAGCACATTTTAAGTATATTTAATTTGTTGACTATAATGCCAGTACCCAAAGTTAATTGAGACAACTTGAGTTCTGAGTAAATTCCTAAGTCTCTCCTGTCGTGCAAACCTCGCTGCATCCCCACACCCAAAAGAATGGTTTGGATGTTTTGTTCTGAAATCAGTGTTTGTTTTGCATTGACAGCATGGTCGGACTCCCCTGCACCTTGCGGCCAATAAGGGTCATCTCTCTGTGGTCCAGATCTTGCTGAAGGCTGGCTGTGACCTGGATGTCCAGGATGATGTGAGTAGAAGCCCTCATTCAGTTGGATAGGATCTATTCAGGGAGGATGGGGCTGGAGATAAAACTTATGGAATCCAAGTAAACAAGGGCCTCTAGAAAGAATTCACTCTGGTGCTGTACTATTATTGAGACATTGCTATCATCAGCTCAACTCCGAGTCTGCCCATTCAGATTATCAAGAGAGTACTCAGGTTGGCTCCAGTGGGATCAACTCTGTGTTTCTGAGTCCAGGAGTTGTGGCTGGGGTCTGGGTCATAATATATGTAGTGCTGCCTTATTTGATCTTTGGGGAAGGTGAATTCTCTCACAAGGGATTGTCCTCCAAAGGCTTATTAGGAAAAGATCCTCTGATAATGTGACTGGAAACTATTTTCACAAACTGAACTCTTAAACTATGCAGTAGACTTCTAAGAAATATGAGATTTTTGTAAGCAACACTGAATCTTGGAGAGTTTGCCCTTATCATAATCTCTTCCAGATTCTCCTTTAGTAACAGTGATTAGAAAGTGTTACTGAAATTTCAGACCCTCAGCTACACAAGGGTATGGCTTGCTAAGGTACTCCAGTTTTTCCTTTGGTCTCTGTGCAGTGTCTCACAGCTTCATAATAACATTGAAAAAAAGGCACTATTTGCGAACACATCATTTTCTGTGCATAGGCAGAAGGCCATCTAGCATGTCTCAAGAATCTGGATAGGTTTTAACCTCATTAGGTCAAAAGGATGTTATTTTCTAAAGATGCTGACTAGCTTTAAGCTATTTTTTTTTTACCTTGAGTCCTAATACTTTATTTTTCTACATTGTAACCAACATAACATTCTTGACCCAAATCATCTGCTTAGATGACAGAAGGAAAATACAGGGAGAGGGAAGAAATGCCGAGCACAGCAGAGGAGGAGCCTGGGATTGCGAGCACACGCATGTTGGGTCAGCTGGTCTTCTCTTTGCCTGATCCGAGCCCTCATTTGTCATGATGGCAGGCCAGAGTGCCCAGCATACTAACCCATCCCACCCACAGAGCTGCCCAGGTCAGGTGCTTGAAGATCACTGTGTTCTCCTGCAGCCAAGGCCTCACTAGTCCCTGCAGTTGCTGCTGCTTCTGTTAGGCAACACAAGAAGTTAGAAAGGCAAAATTGTCACAAAGTGGCCAGGACAGGTGTTGACAGAAGGAAAGCCAGTTCTGCTTATAGATAGGAACACCTCTTTCCTTTATTGAATTCTTATCCTCTCCTTGTCCTAGACGGAGAGCACATACATTGCTTAAAGGGAAACAAAGCACAACAATGACAAACAGTATTAAAAAATGTGGGTGTGAAGAAGATAGGTTTGACCTTCAGTACTTGTGAAATTCTGTGTTAGCTGTTATCTGATACATGGCTGTCTCCTGTGTCCTTAGGACTGATAATTGTGATAAGCCTCCGATGATCAGCTTTGAAACATATGCAAGAAATCAAGGGAGGAGACTATATATGTTAAAGAGGCGAGGAAGTCAATTATTGGGGAAAAAATTATTTCAGAAGTTACTTCTCTTGGAATATGGGTAGAGAATGCTAATGTTGTAAAGAATTTACTCCTAACTTCATATTCCACAGATACTGATCTTTATGGGATGGTAAGGACTGAGAACTAGTTGAAGAATGACCTCCAGTGTCCTAGAGTGGGATTATTATGAATTTCAACCTGTGGAAACCAGTTCTTTAGAATATGCAACTCCAGATGCAAATTCTGTGTTGCTTCCCGCGCATCCTGGCAACCTTCACTGGAGCCCTAACACCATCTCTGATTGGTCAATCAGCAGCCACAACCCCCCCTCCTCAGAAATGGTCCAAGACTTTGTGGCCACAATAAAAGGCATAAAGGAAGAAAAAAACCAAAACGAGAGAAGAAAGGCTAGGAAGAATGCTAGAAGATCAGAGAGAGAAACTGAGGTCAGCAACTGCTTTGTGAACCTACCTGTCTTCAGTTCCTTGCACAGGTTGCCCTTGCATCTGGGGAGGACTTCACCCTTTAACTTGCCTCCTCGGGCCCCTTTCATGATCCTGGCTTTGGAGTACTCCACTGTTTTCTACCACGTAGGAGAGAAGAGTAAAAGTATTTCAAAATATAATGTGGACCTCAGAGGTTTCAAAACACTTAAGTGAGAGATATCAATATGTTGACAAAGCGAAGAGCTGGCAGTTGATGTTCTTTTGCAAGCAGATCAGCATCTTCCATATCAGAGTGCCACCCTGCAGGGTTGTTGGCCTCCAGGTTTCTGACTGCAGCACTTTTTTCCCCCTTTGCTTCTTTGCACTTAATCATTCATCAAAGATGTCTTGGGTCCCCATAGTGGTCAAGATTCTAACATGAGCACTTAGCTTGCATAATGAGGCAGCCCCAACCCTCAGAGACTCATCTATGGTTAACTGGCCTCATAGGTTGGGAGCAGCTTGGAGTGAACACAAAAATCCTTCACAGTTTAAACTTGGGTTTAGCCATGACACCTCAAATTAGCTAGTTATCCTAGGTAAGACTCACCAGGGTAATGAACGAGACGCCATGTCACGGTGTAGTGAGCAATCAGTAAATAATGAGTAGACACTGAGGACCTGCTGTGTGAGACCTGTTTTGCCCAGGTCTGTTTCTCTGTTTCTCCTCACGGAGAAAGGGGCCATCAGGAGACCCTGTCCCAGCCACCTGGGGCCAACTTGTGTTCAGTTCTCTTCAAAGTTTCAGGATTTCATGATTGATTTAGGTTATATAGAAATAAGAATTATGTCAAAATTGGGTCCATTAGTATCTGGAGCTTGTCATCTTTGCCGTGTTTTAAGTACGTTTCAGCATCACATTTGAATACATGGGAGCCAAGAATGGATTCCACGGATAACTGACGTTTTTTCGCTAAGGGTCTAGAAGTATTAAATTGTGCCGTGTTCCAGGGAGAGTGATTCTGAGGTGAGAGCCTGAGGCTGTCCTTCCCTGTGTGACACAGGGCCTCACTGGGTAGTCCAGTCTAACTTTGAAAGTGTGATCCTCCTGTCTCAGCCTCCTGAGGGCTTGGATTAAGGTGTGTGCAACACGCCTGGCCCTGTTAATGTGTTATGTCTCTGTGAGTCTTTAGTTTCCATCCTGGTAACTCAGCAGTGTTTGAGGTTTTTTTTTCTTGTTCTGTTCTGGTCTGTTTTTTTGGTACTGTGGGTCAAACTGGGAGCGTTGCACTTGCAAACCAGTGAGCTAAATCTTCCTTCCTAAGAGTGTTTAGTTTCTAATAGCCAGAGAAGGTTATTGCTCAGCCCTCCGGAACCATTGCAGCTGGCTTGACAAAAGCTGATCATCCAGCCCAGGACAGCCACTTAGGGGAGAAAAGCACTGCCTGTTCCCTGTACAGGGTGTTTATCTGACAGACAGCAAGGAGTCAGGCTCTCCCCAAATCTCTGTCCAATAGGAGTACAGGGGGTGGGGAAGCATTGTGGCCCAGCACACCAGGGAGTGCAGCTAAAGCTCCTCACAGAGAAAGGGGCCATCAGGAGACCCTGTCCCAGCCACCTGGAGCCAACTTATGTTCAGTAGATCTGCCGTCGTCTTGATAGTTCATCTGGTAATTGACTCCACTGAAAGTTAGATTTAGATACTTGCATTGAGCTGGAGTTTCAGAAAGGGCAGGTGTCATGCACGAAACAAATACAATCAGTAATGATGAAAACAAGCAGTAAATAATACTAGTGTAGCTCAAAATCCACCTCAGCTTGTGATTTAGTGAGCAGCCATAAAACACAGTGCAACATTTGACCTGCACCACAGTGGTCATCTGACTGCCCTGACCGAGAAGGGTCTCCCCGTGGCCATCCCTGCAGCAAGGACGGCTGACAGCAGCTTCGTGCCTGGGGCTCATCGCACATGCTTTCTGCATGGCGCAGATAGAGCTACATGCTTCGTCTTCTCACAGCTGTTCTTCTTCAGCCGAGGAGCCCTGGACAGGGTGCTTGTGGTTTGTGGAATACTAAACAGCCTCCAGTAATTGAATTGGTAGTACTGACTAAGTGCCACCCTGAAAGTGCCACCTCACGGTTCTTGCCAGGAGCAGAGCACCATGTGTCTTAGGGGGTCTGTAACAGCAGATCACATTCGAGGCCATTTTGGGGAAATCTGTGACCATTCTGATAGGGAAATGGGAAGTCTTGGAAATTACTATGGAAGTTTTTAAAACTTAAAAGTGAACAATCACTCACGATGACTTATTTGAGCATCAAGCATTCTTCTGAAGACTTCGAAGTGGTTTGGGATGGGTAACAGAATGGCCTGGCGTACCTCCTGTCACCACTGGGCAGTCACATTCTCTTACTGAGTGGTACAAAAAGAGGATCCCCTTTAAGTATAAAGGGGCTGGGAAAATAGACTGGAACACCAGTCTAAACCTAACATATAATAATGGGATCAGGCTGGGGATGTGGCTCAGTGGTGCTGTGTCCGTCTGGCAAGTGCAAGGTCCTGAGTTTGATTCCTAGAACAACAACAAAAAAGGATTGGGGGGTAATAGTAAAAACAGGGAAAGAGACAAGAGCTTAGGAGGCCAAGGAGAGGACTGCTGATTATGACAACGAGGACAGTGGAGACAGGTGGGGCATGGCGTTAGATGTGGGAATCCCCTGAATTCTACAGATGAACCAGGAAAAAAGACTGAGGCATGGACAGTCCCATTCCTGATAGTGCTTAGACTTTTAATTAGAAGTTTTCTCTAATGATCAAAGTTATGTTTGTTAAATTAAAATTTGCAAGATATTAAAGTATAAGGAAAATAAAAATCACTTACGGATTTGTAAAGGCAGACTTTTTATTTTTAAGAAAGCAAATTTGAATTTTATCTGGGATTGAGTCAGTTTTTATTGTGATAAAATAAGTGACACAAAACATACCATCATGACGATTTTTGCGAGCTTGTTTGCAGGCTCTCGCAGGGGAGCGCAGCTTCTCAGACACCCCTGGCCTAGGAAACGATCCTGCTTTGTTGGGCTCAACCTTTTTCACTGAGTGCATGACTTCAGGAGGGATGAGGGACACATGGAGTGCGAGGGAGGAAGGGACATTGCCTCGCCAGCCAGGCCAGCCGAATCCACCCCGGCGATCAGTGGGGTGGCAGGGGTCGCTGGCAGATCGCCTTCCTATCTGCATCGTGACTATTTTAGACCATTTTTCAGTGGCAAAAAGTACATTTTTGCACACCTATCATCACCATCGTTCTTTGTAGCAATTTTTTCAGATTAAATGCTTTTGATAGGCATTGTCAGTTATAAACCCCCAGGGAGATTTGTAAATTGAATCTGCCTTTTATTAAGGCTATTTGTAGTTTGTAGTTTGTCCCTCTTTTTAAAGACTTGGCCAGAGACTAGGGGTGTTTGAAGTGTGTGCTTTGCCTCTGTGTCCCATCATTTCCAGATGTAAATCATCCAGACCAAATCATAGAATCCAAAAAGGAAAGAGAAGGCCCTTTGGGATTCCCAGGCTCTACTTTTTACAGATGGAGACTGATGGCCACCAGGGCAACAGATGTTTCCTAAGGCTGTTCACCCCCCGGGTCTCCTGGGCCCTCCCCATGTTCTCTTGCCTTTCCTCGGAAAGTTTCCGTGCTGTTGACCCTTCTCCTCTTTCACACCTGTGCCACGGGTGTGCCTTGATTTGCCCCAACTTGACTTCTTGAGTACATGTCAGAGATAAAAAAAATGTGCTCCGAGAGACTCGGAACTCTCCTGTTACAGTCTTAATCTTCTTACCTCTGGGAGTGTTGCATCCTCCTTTCCACTGCAATTAGAGGGAAGGGTCAGGTTCCCTGTGGCGCCTGAAGGAGAAAACTGGTCGGCAATCCCAGAATCTACTGACACGGAAAGGAGGTCCAAACGCACTATAATTGAGTGAGGATGCAGTGACAGGGTACAGTCCCTGCAGTCCCCACAGGAAGCAGGGCAAACCCCGGTGTTGCTCTTGGTGGGGGCAAATTAGTGAACACATTATACTCCCATCATCAAATCATGAGTGCTTAAAGTGGTGGGAAAGCAATTCCTCTTTGAGCCGGAACTTCAGGCCTCGGGGTAAAGAATACAGGCATCCTGTGTATCTGCATGACACACACAATGCAGCTCCCAGACCCACTCTGCACATGCAGCAGCCATGTCTCAGGTGACACGACAGTGTGTAACCTTCACGCTGAGGTTGATCTGAAGCCGAGAGTTTTTCTGACTAGTAATTTCAGATCCTCAGAATTACACTGTTCTGCAGCATGCATGGTCCGCGCACCAGGCCATGAGGTGCCTGAGGTGACCAAGATCTTCTGCAGGTGATCAGCCTGCTCCGCGTGCGGATGGAAGATGTCTTGGTGTTTGAGTGGCAGAGAATGTGGGGCATGCTGGGAGGGCTGACCACTGTCATCCTCTGTCCCTTTATAGGGGGACCAGACTGCCTTGCACCGGGCCACGGTGGTGGGAAACACTGAGGTCATTGCTGCACTCGTCCAGGAGGGCTGCGCGCTGGACAGAGAGGACAAGGTGAGATGGGTGTCGGCCCTCAGTCTCCAGGGCGAGGGCAGGGCCTGGTCCCTGCAGAGTCTGCTTTGCTCACCTCTGAGTAATTAAGACATCATCCTGCTGTAGCAGATAGGACCTATCAAGGTGAGATCGGCTCGCATTTCTTCTGAGAGTGTCTGGTAACCCAGCCAGCTGTGTCTATTTCAAAACCTCTTGCTTTGCTGTGTGGCACTGGTAACAACTTAAATCCAAACGGCGAAAGGGAAAACAATGTAGAAATTATCACCTGGCGGAGGTGGTGGGAACCTGCGCCTTCTGACGTTCTGTTTACTTTCTAATGTTGGATAAGAAAGCAAGTTAATTTCTGTAAATCATTTAAAGAAAAAATTAAGTCCACATTCTTTAAGAAATGCCAATGACATATGTTGACATGTTTTTAAATTAATCAATCTTAAAACGGTACTTTACATAAATGTAATTTGCCCCCCCAACTATTGTTTAAAGGATAATATACATGCAGAAAAGCAGCAGGATCGTAAGTGTGCAGCTCCGTGAGCCTCCTCTCTGCACACAGCCCCTTCCTGCCCCCGGAGCTCTGCCCTGGCATTTCATACCGCTCCTCCCCTTCCCCTTGGCTTCTATTTTGCATCCAAGACAGGCCGCACACTGCCAAAACCGTTCGCAGTACTGCTGTACTCCTAGGTCCCTGGGACCCTACACCTTTTGTGTGTGTGCATATTAGCTTGATTAGACCTTATCTTGCTGTGAATTTTTCTAGGGGCACTGATGTGATTGAGTAAAAGTCTCAGCCAGAGTGTGAATATAGGTGGAGAAGAATGTACTTACACTGACCTTGCTAAGGGTACTGCACTCTGGCCTGGGGCCACATGGGGCCTCTGCCACCTCCATTCTCCTCCCCCTTGTCATCCCTACATTCCTGGCTCTGCCAGACTCAGTTCATTACATATAATGATATTTCTCTTTTTCAGTAGTACCTTGAGCAAATACAAGTCATGTTTACTAATTTGTTTTTATTTAAACCACATATGTAGAACACATACTCATTAAATTTGCAAATCACTGTTTCCTTGGTGCTTACTCTTTTTTTAGGGCTTGAAGAATAAATTGGATGATTTAAAAAAAAAAAACAAAACAAAGCAAAACAGCATAGGAAACCGGAAAGGAACCTACATAGGAGGGCCCTGGAGTTTTTGAAGCAGAGCTCTTCCCCTGTCTTTGCAGGGTTCACGCGGGTGTGAGGGGCAGAGCCGACCCCAGGGAGCAGGAGAGGTGAAAGAGGGGACACCTGCTATCCTGAGCACGTCACTTTGTTAGATAGGACGTGTGGGTGGATCCCGGGGTCTTTCTTCATAGAGGTTCCCGGGGACAGTTACGCTTAAGGCGTCTGTTGCACATCTGAATTCACTTCTCGGTTGTGCTCTTACAGTGGTTCTTAAGCACCATTTCAGGAGAATGCAGACACTGGCCACCCAAATCCTTCTCTGTGTTGTGTGGTTCACACGAAGAACCCAAGCTGATGAATGCCCTGTGTGGCTCAGGACAAACCCCGTATAGTATGTGGTTATGAGAACTTGGTCGTGGTAATGAACCCCCTCCCCCTCTGTCCCCTCAGGACGGGAACACTGCCCTGCATGAAGCGTCCTGGCATGGTTTCAGCCAGTCAGCCAAGCTGCTCGTTAAAGCAGGAGCCAATGTGCTCGCCAGGAACAAGGTGAGGCCCGGCCGGTGCTCGGATGCCTCACTCATGCGTGAGGATGTCGGGGTTTCCCCTCTCTGGAAGAGTCTCGGCTCAGTGAGCACAGTGCTGTCTCCGAGGGGTACAGAGAAGCCAGCGGGTCAGAGAAGACAGACAGATCGATGCTCTAGGATGGGAACAAGCCCGGCCCTGGCTGATGTGAGAGCCTTGACTGCTGCTGGGAACTGACTGGTTGCAGTTCCCATCATTGGATCTACGAAAATAAAGCAAGATAGCTGGATTAAAAACACCAGCAGAGGGTGGAGGAGTTAGCTCAGTGGTTCTGGCGCCTGTCTTGCAAGCACAAGGACCTGGGTTTGATCCCGGTAACCACATGCCATACTGGGCGTGGAGACTCACACCCAGCAGCAACCAGTACCACATACCACAGTGCCGGGCGTGGTGGCTCACGCCTGTAATCCCAGCACTCAGGAGGCAGAGGCAGGAGGATTGCTGTGATGTGAGTTGGAGGCTGAGCTCAGGGCCAGCCTGAACCACAAAGCGAAACCCTGTCTCAAAAAACCTAAAAAAAAAAAAACAAAAAAACAAAAAAAAGAAACACCAGCAGAACTTTAAAACGCTAAGACCCCAGAGTAGCAAGAATGTGGTAGAGTGGGCGGCCTCAGGTGCTGCTGGGAAAGTGACAGGAACACCCGCCTCTGGGAGTTAATTTCACAAAACAAAGAACTAAAAACGGTTCTCATGCGCTGAGCATGAAACTGAGTCATAGCGCTCGCCTAGCATGTGTAGGACCCTATGTTTGATCCTTAACATCAGGAAAAAGAAATGAAAAACAAGATTCTATCTTTTTACCTAGTAACTAACGTCCTAGGTCCTTGTTATAAAAAAACAACAAAATATGTTGGTCAAAATATACCCTCAAGGATTTTATGACAGTGATGATTATAACTTTTTAAAATGTTGGAAGAGGAGTATAAAGTTCTTATTCACTTATATAATAAAGCCAATTAATACCACTAAAGTCATAATGTTTTCAAAATCACGCTCTTGTGAAAGAACATGACAGATGGGTATAAAGTCATCTGTACTCCATGTGCCAGGGCTTCGTATGAACTTATATACATTAAAAAGTTTAAATCTAGAATGATATTATCAAAATATTAACCTGGTTATCTGTAGGAATTGAGACCGATTTCTGTTTTTGTTTTTACTTTGTACCTCTTTGAATGTTTCCAGAGTCAACAGATTTTTTTTTTTTTTTTTTAAACAAACTGGGAGTTTATTTTAAAGGTTTAAAGAAGCATTGTCGGCACTCTTGAGATCCTTGCAGTAGTGGTGAGAAGAGATCATAAAAGAGCTTGCCATCTGTTGAGGCTGGGTCTGTGGCAAGGATTCCGAGGCCCCAGGGTTTCCCACAGTGCGTTTGTACGGTTGGTGTCACAAGGTGATGGCCACACCCAGCAGTGAAGGAGCAATGAATCCAGTGTGCTGGACGGGGCGGGTAACAGAGGCATGGAGATTCTGGGCAGCATTAAGTAGCTTCCCCTAGGCATACTGGTTATGTGTATAACTTCATGATAAGTAGGATCTGATATGTAGGATCAAATTAGTGTAAGATCTGGATACACGTCTCCAGGCAAGACCTTCAACCGCAGTATCAAGCAAGAGATCTACTATGAATCAACTTATCAGAAATAAACTTCATCAATGTAGGATTTCCATTTCTTCATGGCTCACCTCCTGGAAGAAATGAAAAATGAGAGCTATAAATGCTTCAGAGAAAATAGCCTCCGTGAGGAGCAAGAGAACTTGCTTCAGTGGCTTTGATCTCCTTTGAAATCTGTCGTTCTCCCTGCTTCTCCAGAGGTTTATTAGTGTCGAGAAGGAAGCTATCCTCATCCTCAAGGAGACAGGGGCAGATTGTTCTCTCTCCTTTATCCTCATGTCTTCCTTCTTGGGCCTCTTTAAGGTCTACCATCTGCCCCCTTTTCCATGCTAATTATTTCAACAAATAAAGCAGCCTCTGTCCAGGAAATTAATAATTATTTCGCAAGGTAATAATGTCTGTTGCACTTAATCTACTATAGGCCACTTTTTTTTTTTTTTTGGTACCAGGGATGGAATTCAGGACAATGTTTGCCAGACAAGCACTGTTCTGCTAAACTAAATCTCCAGCCCTTGGTCATATTTTTTAAATGTCAGGTTTTGAGGTAGAATTTACACATAAAGTTCATTTTTTAGACATGAACTATATTGCTTGAGATTTTTTTGTTTTTTGAGACAGTCTCTCACATTTGTAATTCAGGCTGGCCCTGAGCTCACTGTGTAGCTCAGGCAAGCCTTGAACTCACAGCAATCCTCCTGCTTCTGCCTCTAGAGTGCTGGGATTACAGGCGTGAGCCACCATGCCCAGCACTATGGTATGTGGTACTGATTGCTGGTGAGTGTGAGTCATCGTACCCAGCATTGTTGTATGTGGTTACCGGGGATCAAACTCAAGACCTGGTACTTGCAAGGTAGATGCCAGAACCACTAAGCTTAATCCCCAGCCCATATATTGCTTGAGTTTTGACATCACCCCAGAAAGTTCTTCTGTACCCTTTGGTGGCAAGCCCCACCAAATCCAAGGTTTAATCCAAGCTCAGCCCCTGGCAACCACAAGTCTGCAGTTTGGAAAATGTAAATGGAATCACGGAACACGCAGCCTTCTATGTCTTGTCTCACTTGATGCAATGTGCTCACAGTTCTATGTGGTCACGTGTGTGGATGGCTCAGCACTTTCTGTTGGCAGTGATACTCCACTGGAGATGTACACAAGATGCCATCTAAGTCCACGTATTTTTTTTGATCGAAATTTTTCCACATGATTGAAAAGTAAACTTTGATGTATTTTTAGAGCTATCCGATTTATCTTATTTTTCTCATTTATTTGGCACATATTTGACTGCCTTAAAACCAGTAAGTTGGGGGCAAAGCATTTAAAATGTAGGCAGCTTCTTCATTGTTGAAAACTAAGCTAGCAGTGTTTCTGCACATAGCTGCACCTTAGATTGTCCCGGGGAACTTTAAACAAACAATCCAGCTGACTCCTGGTTCACCCAGAGTATCGGCAAACACCGAGTCCTCCTGAGACAAATAACTCGGCGTTCCCAGAAGGTGAGAACTGTGCACGGCCTTTCTTAGGCACAACCCCAGGTGACTGTAATGTGCAGCCAGGAGCTGAGACCTGCTCACTAAACCTCCAGGCCTGGAATCTTCCATGTTTCTTTAACAGAAAAGCTCTGTCCAGGCTGGTAAGAGCTAAGGCTGTGACTGGGGAAGTGATGGACAGTTGCTTCTGTCTATATCTGTCTTGCTAATTCCTTTTCTCAAAAGGTCAGGAATCACATCCTGGAGCTTTGGCAGACAGTGCTGTGAGATCCAGAAGGAAGTGAACGAGGTGAGGGAGAAACAGTCAACAGGCCCTTCAAGGGCTGTGGGCCCACGGCTTCCGCCTGACCTGGCCTGAGATTGCACTTTTTGTCTTCCGGTCTGCAGCACTCCCAGAGGATGCCGGGCCCCTGCTGTGCTTCCTGCTCTTGTTACCTCTCTAGAGGTATCTGGAGCCTTGCAGACCCAGTGGGTGAACAGTTCCCGAAGAATCACAAAGTTGCGTTCACGTCATGCAGTGTGGGCAGCGTTCTGTCCCTTGTCACTGTGAGGTGGCATGTTGAGCAGAGTCCAAAAAAGCAAGAGAGTTTCTGTGTGGGACACGAGGGATACAATTGCGCTTATAGCATTGCCTGGTAAGCAGGGTAACCTTGTTCACTGTTTAGTTTTTGATGTTTCAGGAAAAACACAAAGGCCAGGCATAGTGGCACATGCCAGTAATGCCAGAGTCAAGACACTGAGACAGGATTGACAGGAGTTGGAGGCCAGTCTGGCTGACAGCACACTGTAGCTTCTGCTTGTTCCCTGCTGGGCAGGAGGTGATCTGGAAGAGATTCACAGATGTGCGCATATGCTGCTGTCCTTTATGCTCAGGAAATGCCATCTGAGGCATTGAGTTGGTCATGAGTCTCATTCTCTCCAGCTATGGAGTCGAGGTGGAGCATTTGAAGAGCCTTGTGGTGGCTTTGTGACGCGGGACTCTTCTGCTTTGTGTGTGTGTGGCACCGTGAGGCGGGCAGCACTCCCACTGAGCTACACCCCCAGCCCCTTTTGCCTATTTACATTTCCACATTTGATGTTTCCCTCCGACCCCCACGAGGAGGTGGAGCGGTGGACACCGAGCCCCGAATGAGGACGACTTCTGTGCAGAAGCATGTTGCTAACGTGTGTTCCTTCTCTGCGTCTCTCCAAGGCAGGGAACACGGCCCTGCACCTGGCCTGCCAGAACAACCACTCCCAGAGTGCGCGCATCCTCCTGCTGGGCGGCTCCCGCGCCGACCTCAAAAATAACGTGGGTGAACAGTCTGGCTGCTTTGTGCTATTTCTCTTGTGTCCCTCTTGGAAAATAAACCCAAAGACATCCTGGAGTACTGACATCCAGAAATCACGAAGTCATTCTAATATTCGTGGTCCCTGCCTGGTCCGTGCATAGGTCAGGTTCTGTTGACTACTGAGGTGTCCTGAGAGCTGATCAGAAATACCCCAAGTGGCCCCCCGCTCCTCCTCCCACAAATAAGTGTCCTGCTTGTATATAAATCCATGTCTTAGATGGATTGGGAAGAGGCTCTTAGCAGTGCCTTAGTGGGGGCTGCCCCGTTTGGGGACAGATTGGCCTGAGGCAGATATAGAATGCTCTGAGTGCGGCTCTTCCTTAACCCAGGCCTCAGGGTTGTGCCCCCTGGCTGCCAGTCCCCAGACGGCTAGAGGGAGAAAGAACACTGGAGAAGTTCACAGCTTTGACTCCACTTTGGTTG
This sequence comes from Petromus typicus, assembly GCA_004026965.1. Classification (NCBI taxonomy): domain Eukaryota; kingdom Metazoa; phylum Chordata; class Mammalia; order Rodentia; family Petromuridae; genus Petromus; species Petromus typicus. The sequence continues at coordinate 96,477 of PVIR01000708.1, read as the reverse complement.
TTGTGTCTGGGAGTTGGATCAGTGCCCACTAAGGAAAACCCCAAGGTTTCTTGAATGCCCTCTTTTGCTGCCAGTGACTACTTGGGCATCAGCAGTCCAGGGCACCTTAGAGGTACAGACCTACCAGCCATGGCAGTTCTGTGCCAAGAAAGGCTTGTTTCCAAAGTAGTGCCGTTGGGTTTAATAATTTCACACCAGATCTTCTGGGCCTTTGGGGAGACCTGGCCCGTGGATCCTTAGCACCTTCCTGAGCTCTTCTCAGCGTCTTGTGAAGACCTGGTGTCCAGTTCCATAAACATGAAAGCAGAGGTTCTGTTGACTATGTGGTTGTTCTTTGCAAGTAGAGAGGAGTGCAGATGGCAACCACAGCAGCCCAGGACTGCAAGTCTTGGAGCGCAGCATCTGTGTTAAGAGCTGCTTATAATCCCGTTAAAATTCCTTAAAGATCATACAGTAATCTGCCAGCTTTAAAATGATATTTTCATTTTGTTTTTGTTTTGTTTTGTAATTGCTGACTGCTTAGAGTTGGATTTCTGTCCGCAGGCAGGCGACACCTGTTTGCACGTTGCTGCGCGCTATAATCACTTGTCCATCATCAGGCTCCTCCTCGGTGCTTTCTGTTCTGTCCATGAAAAGAACCAGGTCAGTGTATGAATCCTCCTCATGGTGATAGCGCCATTACGGAAGGCGACCTGACGGGTGTGCTAGCGCTAGCAGGAGCGGAGGCTGCTGACCTGTCTGGGTCTCCGCTGAGTTCTAATGGCCCTGGCTTCTCGGGCCTCCTAGAGAGAGCATACCCTTATCATCCCTGTGTGTATCATCATATTTGCAAATTGGACATGGGGTGGGGGGAATCTTACTGTGAGTTTTGTTTATAACATGATTTTAAAAAGGAAATACACGGCTGGGGATTTAGCTCAAATGATACCGGTACTGCACCTCCCTTGGAAACATAAGTGCCAGGGTTTGATACCTGGTACCACCAAAAAAAAAAAGGATTTAAAAAAAAATGAAATTCACAAGGAGGAGTGTGGCCTGCCACTGCCACTTACTTTTGAGATACTGCACTCTCTCATTTCTGTAAAATTGGGTACATGACCTGTATCTGTATCATATAACGGGGTTTTGAAGTAGAACTTTGATTATTACAGTATTCTTTGGAGGGACACCAGCTTCTCAACAGATATATAGACAAATTGATTTTCTTGGTATGTATTGATAACTAAATGATGTATTATTTGACTTTTCTGAGCTTGGGTGCACACATCTGAAATTAGAGGCTCAGACTACATGTACTCTATAATAGTGTTTTGCCCCTGAATGCATTTGAAAATCAACAGGGGAACTAAAAATACCATTCTACATCCCTGCACAGTTTCAAAGAGCCCTGCCTCTGGCCTTCTGTGGTCTCAGCAATAGTCTTTTTCTTTTTTTTTTTTTTAGAAAGCTCCTCTCTGACCTAATAGTCAAGCCCGTCTTCTGTAACCTTGGTAGTGGATTCTTACGGTTGCCAGGAGGGTTTAAAGAAATCCTCATACCCAGCTCCGTGGGATCAGGTCTGGGCGTAGAACCCTGGCATTAGTTTTATTTATTTTTTAAACTCCCTAGTGGGTTCCAGTATGCAGCCAAGATTGGAAACCACTTGCACGGAGCCTTCTCCCCAACACACAGCCGAGTGGCTCAGGAGCAAGGAACCACTTTGGCCAGTACTGCTGGAACAGGCTCACTTTTCATGCTCCCTTTAAAAACAGCCTCCAAGCTCTTCGCCATATCAGCCGGCAAGGAGAGAATGAGTATTTCACTTCCCTTGTGTCTGATTCATTGACGACATACTATTTGAAAAATTATAACATTTGCATTTGGAAGTGGCCTAAGATGCAGCTGGGTTATTTTTCTCCTTTTAGAGTTGTCTGAAAACACTTTCTATATAAAGAAAATATAAAAACTCGCTTAAATGTGCACTGATTGCTGGTATCTCCACCGAAACAGACACCACGAGGCTGCAGGGGGATTAACAACCCCTCAGGCTCCGTTAGATCCCAGTGTATGCTGAGGGCTGGGCTGCGCCGCAGTCTGATTTGTACTTCTGCTCACTCCCAGCCCTGAGAAGCCAAGTTGCTCTCTAACCTCTCTGGATAGAGACCCAGGGTCCAGAGCTCCAGGAGAAGAAGCTCACCCCTGGCTTTCTGCCCATCATCCTGCCTTTGTGACGCTTTCGCCCCCATCATCCTCAGTAACGAAGCCCACACAAACTTGGCCCCCACATTTGATCTGATTCTGTGACTAAGAATCCTCCGTGAGAATGTGATATGGCTCAGCTGTCCAAGATCTCTTTAAATAGAATCACATAGCACTTCAACCCAGGGCTTCAGGTGTGTGCAACGCAAATCTTATCTTGATTTTGGAGAGCTGTGCTGGGCCAAGGATGGAAAGACTGCAGGGCTGAAGGCTGAGACTAGATGGGGTTTAGCAGGCTTTCTTCTGATTTTCAGGCTGGAGACACAGCCCTTCATGTTGCTGCTGCCCTAAATCACAAGAAGGTGGCTAAGATCCTATTGGAAGCTGGAGCAGATGGGACCATTGTGAATAATGTAAGTTGAGCTGCCCCTGGTTTCTAAAGGCCTTCGCACCCCTCGAAGACAGGGTGTGTTTATCCCCTCCCTTCAGTGTCTCTACCAGGGCTTTCGGCTTAGCTCGGGCCTGCAATGTGATCGTAGCTTCTTCCCCATTCTTTTCCGAGAGGATTCACTGCTGCGTGGTTTTAGGATGACTTTGTGTTGTCCTCAGCAGGAACATTCCTCGATCCTTCTGATTTCTGCCTTCTTTCTTTTCCTAGGAAGCTTTCCCGGGTGGTCAGTGCCCCAGACCTTTGCCTCCTAAAGCATTTCTTGGCCCCTGTGGCTGAGAAGTGTTAATTAGCATGTGCTCAAGTGACTAGATGTGAGGTAAAGAGCAGGGTCATTGTGCGGCTGAGCACGGGCAGGTTCTGGGTGTGGTCAGAAATGGGACTGGCTGCTCCACAGGAGGAGGAGGCAGCCAGGAGCTGTGTGTGCCCGGGCTGGTGTCCCTCTCTCACCTGTCCCCCTCTGCCCTTCCTTAGGCAGGCCAGACTCCGCTGGAGACTGCCCGCTACCACAACAACCCAGAAGTCGCTCTTCTCCTCACTAAAGCTCCCCAGGTAGGATTTACAGCACCTGTCATTGTATTGTGTGGCTTCAAATTTGTTGTGACTCCTCTGGTTGCAAACTGCCAAATGAAACTAAATCAGTAGAGAACTGATGATAGGCTTAGCCAGGCAGTGGGAAATGCAGAATCTGGTGGGCCTCCCGCATGCCTGGGCCAAAGACTTCAAGTCCAGCTCTTTGTATGTGGGCATCATTTTTTCCTTGCAGTTAGAGAACTCACTACCCACTTCCTGGACATTAGTGTCCCAGCTTCAGTCAGGGAAGGTGCTCCAGTGTAAAATATGATGAGAGAGGCCCGTGATTGAGAGGCCGTGTCAGTCCTGCACAAACTGGAGGTGCATTCTCCAGAGGAAGAGGGAGGGGGAGGTCCATTGTGCGCAAAGTAGTCAGCTCCCGGCGCGGGGCGGATAGTATAGCGCATTCTTTCCTTTTTTGTGGAAAAATGGTATTTTGAACCTCATCAAAAATAGTGGCTGGTATGTTACGTTTGAATTGAGGTTGAAATAATCTAACAATAAATAAACACAGTAATGATTTGTGACCTTTTCATAATACCAGCATTCTGAAATAACTTGTGTGTCTTCACACTACCCCCTTTTCTATAATCAGGTCTACATTATATGTACTGCTTTGTGTTTTGCCTTTCATCCTAACTATATCAGAACAATATTCTTCAGTGTTCATAATCACTCATTATGATGGAACCATGACGTTCTTTTATTAATAACAATATTTTTAAATATTTACTTAATATTGGACATTTAGGTTACTTACAAATTAGAGCTATTCAGTATCCCAGTACCACAAATAATATTGATCTATCCAATTCTGGCTAATTCTGCAAAGTTTTAGCCAGCAGCAAAGTCTTGAGGAATCAAAAGATTCTGAATTCCGGTCTAGACTGGGATTTTTTAGTGTTTATTTTTAAATGTTTAAAAACAAGCCTAACATAACCAGCACCATGTGGAATCATTAAGATTTTTGTCTTTTGCAAAACTGATGAACCTCTTAAGCATGTGCTGGTCCTTGTGGTCTCTAAAGATGCATAAACTCATGCCAAGAGGCGTGAGAACCTTCTGGAAGTGGAGTGTTCTAGCTCTCCCAGGTTTTTGGTTGGGCAAAGAATCATCAATTGAATCACATGTAAAGATCCAGATGGAAAAAATGCCACATCATGGATCTATATCCATAGAATGGGGCTGGGGGTTGAGCTCAGTAGCAGAGCCTCACCTAGCATGTGAGAGGCCTTGGGTTCAGTCCTCCAAGACACACATGCATGTGTACATGCACACGGCACAAAGTGCTACCCGATGCCAGAATCTGTCACACTCATGTGGCATTTCAGCATTTGGCAGTTGGATGACCAGAAGCCCATCCTCAACCACGTGAAGGTCATCGGTCTTGTGTGGTTGGAGAAGTCCCTAAACACACGAAGACTGATGTGTCCTTAATCCATCTGTTGTTTGTCTGTAGAGCTCGAGGATCTCCTCTTACAGGGTGGACAGCCTTGGCATTTCCCAGTGCAGCTTGCCTTTTGTGTTTATGTTTAAAAATCAAAAGTTTTTCTGGGGCCGGGGATTTAGCTCAGTGGTTCTGGCACCTGTCTTGCAAGTATAAGGACCCAGGTTGGATCCCTGGTAACCACATAACAATACTGGGCGTGGAGACTCACCCCAGCAGCAATCAGTACCACATACCACAGTGTTGGGCGTGGTGGCTCACGCCTGTAATCTCAGCTCTTGGGAGGCAGAGGGAGGAGGATTGCTGTGATGTGAGTTTGAGGCTGAGCTCAGGGCCAGCCTGAATTACAAAGCGAGAGCCTGTCTCAAAAAAAAAAAAAAAAAAGAAAAAGAAAAAGTTTTCTGGGACAGTACTGAAGAACAGATAAATTAGATGACGTTATGGAAAGATGCTAAGACTTATGTGAAACACAGAGAAGGAACTTTAGAATATGTATGAAGGTTCTGTACCTTGTTCTGACAGTCTATGGCTATGGAAGTAGCCTTACTATTTTATCTATCAACAAGAAATCCCCTGGCTTCTGCTCCTTAGTTAACATGGACTTGAAATGGCCATAGTAACACTAAGAGGCAACTTCCTTCTTAGCCTTCCAGACCAGTGATCCCTGATTTCTGTGGACCAGAAAAGATTTATAGTATTCTGCTTGGTAGATGGTGTGGTTCTCTGAGAAATAGAAGCTAGGCCAAGTTATTTTCACTGGCCAAAAATGTGATAAATGGACATAATTTTTCTCATGATTATTTTGTGTTTGGATGACCTCTATGTATCTTTTGTTATATTTGACTTACATAATACACACATGGTCTGAGAGTGAATTTCAGGCTGGTTTTTGGACTGTGTCGTATTCTAAAAGTCTGCAAATCAGGTGAGCAATGAGAACTAGGATTTCATCAGATCTGACTTCCACATGGGTCTGAATACAGCATCGAGACTGCGTAGAGCAGTGGCCTGCAGGTTCCCTTCGTCCAAGCATCCTTTTATGTCCTTAAATCCTACTGGCAGACATTGAAGGTGAAAGGTCTGTGCTGTGTGGTTGAACATCCTGTGCAGGTGAAGCAACTGTAAGGTGACCAGAGAGGCTCCTGGCAGTGATGTCCATTTACTTCTGCTCTTAGCTAATCCCAGCAACTCCCCAGTGTTAAATTTTTTAAAGAAACAGTGTTTTTATGTGTACTTCAGGCTGGCCTTGAACGCATTATGTGGCATAGAGTGGCCTTGACCTTGCAGTGATCCTCCTGTCCCAGCCTCTTAAGTGGAGGGATTACAGGCATGCCCCACCATGCCCACCTTGCTGCTTTGCATCGGAGCAGGCAGAGCACAGAGGGGGCACGTCACTGACTTGGCTAGAATCTGAACTTCCTGAGGTTGGGGACAATATCCTTCCCTTCTCTGAATCTCTGTGGTACCTGGAGCAAGACCTAAGAGGCATGGTGGGCAGAGTATCGCCCGTTTCCTGCGAATACTTGGTCTCTTCCACACATCTGTAATTCCCAAGATCAGAGCACCAGACCCAGGGATAATGCTTTCCTGCCAACGCTGTACTACCCGTGGTCTGTAATGACACCCTTTGCCTCCCATAGGTCTTGCGCTTCAGTCGCGGGCGAAGCCTCAGGAAAAGGAGAGAGAGGCTCAAAGAGGAGAGGAGGGCGCAGTCTGTCCCACGAGAGGAGGTGGCACAAAGCAAGGTGGGGGTCCTCCTACTGCCCGCCCACGGCCGCCCAGGTGCCCCGTGCCCTGGCTTTCCCGCTCGAGTGCCCTCCTCGGCCTCTCCATCCCCTGGGTCGCCATGCTATCGCCAGTCATCTTGTTCTGCATCGCTCCTCCCTTTACTCTGCCAGGGTTCACGTCCTGTGCCATGGTGTATGCTGCCCGCATGTACCCAGCTCCCTGGATGGGCACGTTTAACCCATGCCTGCGGCCTTTGTCTCTGTCCCGGGACAGCATTGCCTCTGACACTGCCCTTCATTGTGTAGAGCAGTGGTTCTCCAAGTGTAGTGTCCCTGTGTCAGCTGGGACCTTGCGCAAATGTGGGTTCTCGGGCCTCTCACCCCCAGGGATGAACTGCTCTGGGTGGAGCCCGGCGTCCTGGGTTTGAAAAGCCCTCTGGTTGTTCCCGAGAACGCCTGGTGTCGGCGCCTTCCTCACTCAGAAGAGCTTGCACAGCCCTTCCAAACCTCTCGAGAGGCAGGAAGGACATCAAGACGCCTTTCTGCCATATCAGACATCGTCACTGAGCACTTGCTCTCCTGTCTGTTGTTTCTTTTAAAAGCCTCTCATCAATTTCCAGGGCTAAGGCATCGTGATTCTTAAGTTCCTCTGTGTGAATCATACATATTAACTTGTGAAGTTCTCACCAGAAGGAGAAAAATTACTTTCTTCTTTCCTTTTTCTTTCCCTTCCTTCCTTCTGTCCATCTGTCCGTCTGTCCTTCCTTCCTTCCGTCCTTCCTTTTTTCCTTCCATCCATCCATCCTTCCTCTTTCTTGTATTGGGGGCCAAACTCAGGCCCTTGTGCTTTCCAGCCAGGCATAGCGCCACTGAGCTACATCCTCAGCCCACAATTTTTTTTTTTTTCATTTGAGTATTTTTACTAAGTTGTAAATTGTGGGGGCCCAAGTTCAAAGAAAGAAAGGTTACATTTTGTTAAAATACAAAAGACCAAAAATCTGATGCGTAATTGTATATAGCAGGTTCCTGAAATTCTCATCTTAGATCTGAGAATATATTTCACTTGAGACCTGGCAAAAGCCAGTTATTCAGCCAAACAGGAAAAGCATAAGACCACCAGGCAGTATCTCCTGTGTCTGACGTTGGTATCACTGGTAAAAAGTGCACTGGGCTCACTGCATGGAGTTGTGCAAGCATGCAGCTTCACCCTGCTGCAGAAAAGGCAGAAGGAGTAGATGGAGCAGGTTTCTGGGCTCTTTCCTCTTAGGGAAGTGTCTCAGCAGGAGACACCCCCAGCAGTGAACAGGCCGTGGTCAGAAAAGAAGAAGTCAGAGAAGATTTTCTGTCTGCTTCTCCAGAGCCCAGAGGAAAGGATAACAGGAGGAGAAAGTCAAGGCCCAAGGTCAGGAGGCACGTGACAGCAGCTGGGAGGGTGACCGTTGGAGCGTTCTGGCTGGTCCTGCCCATTGGCTGAGAAGTCTCCTCGCCTGCTGGCAGGCTTGGGGCCAGCAGCAGAATTTAAACCTGCCTAACGAGAGGGGAGTGGGCATGCCGCTGTGGTGTCCAGAGTGGAGCACCGCGTGCTGGGGGAAGGTGTGGAACTATTTGCCAAATACAGGAGATGGCAGCCACTGGCTGGGTGTCACTCTTGCAGACCTTGCAGGGCTCAGGGCTGTGGGTGCTCTCTCCCTCAGGTGTCCGCACTGTCGGACCTCACCCCACCAGCAGACCAACAGCCTGCACCCCAGAAGGACTCACATGCTCATCATCACCCTAAAAAGAAGAGCAGGCATCGGTGCCTGTCCCCACCACCGCCCCATGAATTCAGAGCATACCAGCTCTACACGCTGTACCGGGGCAAGGACGGCAAAGTGATGCAGGTACCACTGGAGCCCGTCAGGAAGGGAAGACACCATCGGCGATGCTGTGGGACTCTCTGGGGGTTGGTGGCACGTCAGGCCTTGGCCTAGGAGACACTCCTGCCACTTGTGACCCAGTAGATGGAGCTCAGTTATCAAACATCAGCAGTCTCGCCACCCTTAGGTGACTTTGGGGAGAAAGCAGCTTGAGGACAGAGGGACCTCGTCTTCCCCTGGAGTCCTCCTAGAGCCCACTGGATCCAAAGCTCAGGCTGTAGGGTATTCCCACACCTGTCTCCTCCATCACCTGTATCTCCTTGATATTCTGCCTCACACATGGTGGGTGCTCAAAACATTTGTTGAAAGAATGAAGAAGAGATTGATTGCTTTTTGATTTCCCTCTTAGGCACCAATAAATGGCTGTCGATGTGAACCTCTAATCAACAAGCTGGAAAATCAGTTGGAGGCAACTGTGGAGGAGATAAAAGCAGAGCTGGGGTCAGTTCAGGATAAGATGAACACAAAACTGGGGCACATGGAGAGTAAGACCCAGCACCAGGTAAGTCTGCAGTCCGGCCTCCTGACTTCCTTGGGTTCTGGCAGCAAATGAAATCGGAGACTGTGGGGCTGGGACAGAGCTCAGAGGTAGAGTACTTGCCTGACATGCACAGTGCTCAGGGAGCCTTTGAGAGAGGGCAGTGGCCTTAGCATGCCCTTCTGTGCTGAGAGTGTCCAGTAGCTGTCAGGGAGGAACTGTTCGTGTACTTTTGCATTTATTCAGAATTTTTAAAAAGAGAAATTGCTTCTGATATTTTAGAGCACTTGAAATGGTGAAAACTGGAAGGAAAATAATCACCCAGAGGCCATTATGAAAAGCCCAAATATTTGAGATTTTACAGTCTTTTTACATGTCAGCATGCTCTCCACACCTTCCTAGTTGCACACAAAATTAGAATAATAACATCTATAGTTTTCTTTGTTTTCCAACTTTTTATTTCGAAAATTGTGAAATATACAGAAAAATTGAAAGAACAAAATACTGGCTGCTCACCCTCACCAAGCTTTGACCAATTCATAATACGTGTCCGTATGTGCTTTGTCTCTCTCTCTCTCTCTCCTCCACACTATTTTTTCCTCTTGAAGTGTGTGAGATTTGGTTGCAGATTGTCCTGACTAATGTCTTTCAATAATTCAGAGTACGATGATGATGAAGAAAGGCTTTCCCTTTCATTACCGCACCCTGAGCACTCCTGAGGAACTGACGTAATTGGGCAGTCTCTTGTCTACACTCAGATTCTCTCGGTGGTTCTCCCCGAGGGACAGCAAAGATGTTTTGCATATTGACTGTTAAGTCTTTGTCCTGTCTTAATCTGGAATGGTCCAGTTCCTTCTTCCACACACTTTTTTCTGTCCATAACATTAACTCTTTTATGCCCACAAAACCACTTGTTTTATGTATGTTGTTCTGTACGCTGGATTTGTCTGATAGTTCCTTCATGGTCTATTTCTGTCAACTGAAAGTTAAGTCTAGAACATTGTCCTCAAAGTATAATGACTGGACTCAGCAGATCCTCTAGTGATTTGGTGGCCTGGGGAAGTAACTGCTTGGGCCTTATCCCAGATCTATCAAATTGAATTGATTTATTTTTTATTAGTGCATATTTGCATATATGTTTACATTTCTTGTGGGGAGTTGGTGGTGCACATAACACATCTCAGTTTTTTATCCTCTAGCTTTGCTCTCTATCTCATGATCCCTTCCCATTTGAGAAAGAGCTACCTCCCTGCATCCTTACAATCTTTTACTTACATTTGGATTTTTCATACAAGAGAAATTATATGATATTTAAACTTGGGTGTCTGATTTACTTCACTTAACATTATGGTCTCAAGTGCATCCATTTTCCTCCAGATGAGTCATTTATACTTTATGGCAGAGTAGTGCTCCATGGTGCAAACGTCACATTTTCTTTATCCATTCCTATGTTACAGACACAAATGCTGCTTCCAGGATTTAGCTGTTATGAGTTGTGCTGATACAAACATGGATATGTATATATTACTATAGTATAAAATGGAAATGGAATATCTGGGTTGCATGGAATTTCTAGTTTTAGCTTCTTAAGAAATCTCTATACTGATTTGCATAGTACCAGCTTATATTCCTTGCAATCTCCCCATCATTTATTTGATTTTTGGGGTTTTTTTTGTTGTTGTTGTTGTTGGGTTTTTTTTTTGGTTTGTTTGTTTGTTACGGGGTCTCACTTTGTAGTTCAGGCTGGCCCCGAGCTCAGCCTCAAACTCGCCTCACAGCAATCCTCACATCTCTGCCTCTCGAGTGCTGGGATTACAGGCGTGAGCCACCACACCCGGCACTGTGGTATGTGACACTGGTTGTTGCTGGGCGTGAGTCTCCATGCCCAGTATTATATGTGGATACCCGGGGATCGAACGTGGGCCCTTGTGCTTGCAAGACAGGCGCCGGAACCTCTGAGTTAAATCCCCAGCCCACTTATTTGATTTCTTGATGGTAACTATTTGTTCTGAGATGAGATGAACTCCAAGTGTCATTTTAATATGCATCTCTCTAATTTCCAGCGTTGTTGAACATTTTCTTATGTGTTTATCAGCCATTTGTACTTCTTGTTCTGAAGAAGTATCCATTCATTTAATTTGCCCATTTTTTGATTGATATTTTATTTTGGTAGGTCTTTTTTTAGTGCTTTAATTGCCTAGATAGTGCTTTATATTGCCCCAAAATAATGAGATTCTTTATATAATTTGTAGGTTATCTTTTTACAGTGGTTATTTCTTTGGCTGTGCAGAAACTTTTAATTTAATATGGTTCCACTTGTTTATTCATGGTAGTATTTCCTATATATGAGGGATTCTCTTCAGAGAGTCCTTGCTTATGCCTCCTGGAGTTTTACCTATTTTATTCTCTATCAGGTTGATTGGATTTTAACAGTTCTTTGATTCATTTTGATTTTAGTTTAGTTCATAGTGAGACATAGCATCTAGATTCATTCTTTTGCATGTGGACAGCCAGTTTTTTCCCAGCTTTACTTAGTAGAGTATGTTTTGGAACTGAAGTGTATTTATCCAGGTAAAACTGAGATAAAGTTTATCAACCCAGGGCCGGGGATTTAGCTCAGTGGTTCCAGCGCCTGTCTTGCAAGCGCAAGGACCCGGGTTCGATCCTCAGTAACCACATAGCATACTGGGCATGGAGACTCAGACCCCAGCAGCAATCAGTACCATATACCACAGTGCCGGGTGTGGTGGCTCATGTCTGTAATCCCAGCACTCGGGAGGCAGAGGCAGGAGGATTGCTGTGATGTGAGTTGGAGGCTGAGCTCAGGGCCAGCCTGAACACAGCGAGACCCTGTCTCAAAAAAACCTAAAAAAAAAGCTTATCAACCTGTATATTAACAAGGCCTCCAGGTGATGCTAGTGTGTGTTAAAGTTTAAGGGTTCTAGATGGCTATTTAGGTTAAGCTATTCTGGTAAGAATAGTTTATAATGTTATAAACTTCAAATTGCCTTACATCTACAGGTGCATAATATCAGGATGTATCATTATTAATGACACTAAGTTTGATCACATGACTTAGCTGATCACCCTCTTTTCCTCCATTGTAAAGGCTAATTTCCCTTTGCAGTTAATACAAGGGATGGTCAGATGTTCAAAGTTTTAAAAATTATTACAGTAAAAGACAAATGCTCTTGAATTAATTTCCTTGAAAATACTCTCTCGCTTCAAACACATTTTTTTCTATCATTCTTGCTACTTTCTGAGGCAGTTCTGGAGGTAGTCTTTTGTGTGTGTCTTTATGAGATATGATCAAAATTCAGTGAATGCAGCTACTGAATCCAATCCAATAAGGCAGGCTTGTAAGAACATTACAGTATGTGTTTATCTGCCTCATTCACTAGGCCTAGCACTGTGCAACCTCTGGCTCTTCCCCAAAGTTAAAATGATCATTAAAAACACCCAGACGTGATGGTGCATGCCTGTAATCCCAGCACATGGGAGGCTGTCAGGAGGATCGCCATGAATTCAAGCCCTGCTTAAGCTACACAGTGAGTTCAAGGCTAGCCTGAACTACATAGAAAGACCCTGTCCCCAAACAACCAACCAAACAAACATAAAATAAAATGATCATGAAAGGTTAGCATTTTTATCAATTCAGGACATCTAGGCAGCCATGACAGTGCACCTAATAATTTATACTTTCTCTTAGAAAGATCATACAACTATCCATAATATTGCCCATTAAGACAGCCAACAGTGCAACTAAAGACATTCGTGAAAGAAGACTTCCTGAACTGCTGTGTCACACAGTGGCAAGAATGACAGGATGATAGTGTTTAAGGTAAAGGGGAATATTTTAAGGAGGACTAATGGCAATGTGTCTTTTACTGTAATAACTTTATTTAAACATCATATTTTTCAGTCACATCTTGTAAAAAAGTGTAATGAGTATATTTCAGTAAAAAATATAGAAATGCAAAAATAATACATGTGCATTATGAAAACCAAAAATTATGCAACTTAATGACATTCTAAGAACCTTCCTATCACCCATAGCAGATGTCATAGATCACATGCTCCATAATGCTCACCTTTAATCAGAAAGAACCTTGCTGGCTTTTTGGCAACTTGCTTTTTCTTGTAGCAATATACCTTAGACATGTAGAACTACAATATGGTTTTTAAAGACAGTGTACTGTTCTTACCGATGGAGGAATAGTATTTTGTTTCCTGTTTTTTTGATTTATGTCATAAGCATTTTCTCATGTCTTTATATCCATAATATTCCAGCATATAAATACAATTTATACTTTTTTCACTTTTATAAGTGATAGCACGATGAATATCATCTATGTTCATAAACTTCTGACTGCTTATGTAGGATAATTGAATTGGGGATATTATTCAGAATTGGGAGAAATCCAAAGTTAATGTTTGAAGCTCTTGAAGAGTGTTGGCCACTTAATAGAAATCTATACGAGTTTATATCTCCTAGTAATGTCTGAATTTCTATCTCAAACTTTTACCATCATTTAGTATTACCATGTTTCAAAAAAAGATTTTTTGCTAAATTAAGGCTATTTTACAGTTTAGACTTTACATTCTTATTTACTAGTAAAGGTGAACATTTTTAAGTGTATTAGGTGTTTACATTTTGTGGAAAGGCTGTTTTAAAGATCTTAGGGCTACAGGTGGAGGATTTAGCTCAAGTGAATTACACTGACCTTAAAAGCAAAGTCCTGAGTTCGATCCTTGGTACTGGAAAAAAAAAATATTAAAGTTATAACAGGTTTCTGAAGGCTGTGTTAGGTAGCCTCACTCATAAAGAGCTACTTTAGACTGGCATTAGGATTTCAAGGGCCTCTCTTCAGTTCAGAGAAGTGAGGGTATAAGATCGGTCCTCCTTCCGAGTGGCAGGCACAGAGCTCTGGCCTAATGTAAGTCCACTGCAACCCAGAACAGAAGCCCTCATACACACAACTGCTCTTAACAATTGCTTCCATAGGAAGAGGACAAGGAACAGCGGAATAGGCTGGTCTTAGGAAACAGTGATAGGATAGTTCACTAATATGGAAACTAAAGAGACAAAACAGAAGGTGCTCCCCAAGGCCCCATAGCTAGTGTTTCTTTTTAAAAATTTTCCCCTTTGTGTGTGGAATGCCCTACTGTACACCTTGCCAATAGGAGAGGAACTGACCAGGAGCCATCATGGCCTGGCTTCTGCTAATAGTAGTTCCAGTCTCTCGCTTGGACGGTGATAGAACAGTGAGAAAAAGAGAGAACACTGGCCTTCCGGAAATGTGCTCAGGAATTCAGAAGTTAGGGTTCCACGGACACTACATGGAAACAGTGAGCAGGTGCTCCGCTTGTGCGTGTGTGGACTCTGTGCGGAATACCTGATCCCGTCCTCATGAGCAGAGAGACCAGGGCCTGCTCCTACATCACCTCGGTGCGTGTTCTGTTCCCCTTCAATCCTAGATACGTGTTCTGGACAAGCTGATGGTTGAGCGGCTCTCGGCAGAGAGGACAGAGTGTCTGAACCGCCTGCAACAGCACTCGGATGCTGAGAAGCACGAAGGAGAGAAGCGACAGGTAAAAGCCAGCAGCTGTCAGTTTTCACTTCGGATCTACCACGTGTCCACTGTTAGGAGATTCAGACCTGTCACTGAACAGGCTTAGGCTGAGACTCCCCAAAGCATTTGCGTTTAGTTCTCTGATCCCCAAATGAAGTTCACAGCAAAGCACCCACAGTGTGGTCTGTGTCTGTTGCTCGACAATAGGGGCAGACAGCATGTTAGGGAAACTGTCATCCCACCCTGAGTTAATGCCATGTATCGGGAAATCATGAACAACACATGGGTCCTGCCCTGAAGGCATTTACTCAGGAACAAAAGATAGGGAGTGTTTGAGCATGTGAGTTTATGCTTTTAGGCAGTCAGAAATGTTTGGTTTGGAAGATGCGGGCGTTTAAGGTGGTGCTGAGCCACTTACTAAAGTCTGGGTGCTAGTCTGGCCTGGGGTGAATGGTTGATCCACTTCTATAATTCAAAAGTTCCTCCTTCATACTTTGACTGATATTCCACATATTATGTTCACCTGATTGTTTCTGTGTGTATGTACTAATTACTTATTTTTAGATGTCCTTGATGGATGAGTTAAAAACGTGGTGCATGTTGAAGATTCAGAATCTAGAGCTGAAGCTTTCTGGGGACAATCGGGCCTCCCGGGCTAAATCTACACCATCTACTTGTGAATCCTCTACAGGTAACACATGTTCAGAGGGAGCTTCTGTCCCTGAAGGTAACACAGTCCCAGGCCTCGTTCTCCTCGACCTCTGCAGGCCAGGGCTGTGGGCGTGCTGCCGTGTGGAGTGAGCCCTGGAGGAAAATGGGCCATGTGTGCTCACAGCCACATATTCAGTTCCTATCCAGTAATAAAGATGTCATTGAAGTGCTCAAATGTATTTAAATGGAAAGAATAGAAGTGTTGGTCAACTCTAACAGTGCATCAGGTACAGCGCTGCCGGCGCTGGAGGGGACCCGAGGAAGAAGGAGGTTGATGAAGGACCATCTGTCTCCTCACAGGATTTCTCTTTCCTCTGCTCTCCCCCATTCTTCTCTCCTTGACTGGCCCTTTTTGTCCAGCTATGCAAAGCCTCATTAAACAGTACTGAACTTGCCCCAGGTGCTAAAGAAGAGATACTTTAAAGCACTTTACATTCGCCACTAGTGGTTACACCAAACGTTATTTCTTTTATTGGTACTGGGACTGAACCCAGGACGTTTGAGGCAAACTGTATCCCTGCCCCCTTTTGCTTTTGAGACAGTATCTCACTAAGTCACAGAGTTACTCAGGTGGGGCTCAAACCTGTGACCCTCTGGCCTCAACATTTGAGAGTGTCTGACTCAATGGTGATAATTTTGAGGCTGCTCAGATCCTTGGTAACTAAGCTCACTGGAGCAACTGGATATATAAAATGTTTTGTGTTATCATACCCATTTCTAGAAACACAGTTTTATCTTATTTGTATCAATAACATTGGGAAACATCCTGGCAGAGTTTTCATGGTAAGACTAGTCATGGGGCTTGTGGAGCTTTGGGTGTATGGAATAGGGCCACTTTCCAAAATGGAGCCTGGAACAAGGAATCAGCACACAGATCTTACAGAAATTAGAATGGGATTGTTTTCTTATAGATGTCCACTCTCTTTTGAGACATATGTTGAGCCATGCCATCCTTACATATCAGGAAAAGAGATTTAGAGCCTTCTGAGGTAGCATTGAGACAGGGCAAAGGATAGCCTAGCAAATGATGTGGCTTAGATGTGACCAGTGTTGCTAATATAGAATCCATCAAAGTCCTGATAAGCTAAGATGATAATCTTGGGAGACGAAATGGGAGGGGCAAAAAGGTGAAGAAAACCAAAGAGAATATGCTGGTGTTTTTACAGGATCCCCAGGATTCTCAAACAAATGCTACCTCACTCCCACCCGGTTTTGAACATGGGTTGGCTCTGACGTCAGTTTTCCTTCTGAAACTAGGTGTGGATCAATCAGTGGTGACTGCAGGCCCTGCAGCGGCCTCTGACAGTTCCTCACAAGTGGTCAGGCCCAAGGAAAAGGCCCTTAACAGTACTGCTGCCCACAGACTCCAGCAGGAGTTGTCCTCCTCAGACTGCACAGGATCCCGAGTGAGGAATGTCAAGATCCAGACAGCCCAACTGTCCTTGAATGAAGCAGCCAAATGTGACCAGCAGGCTGGGCCGAGTGTCAACAGAGGCACTCAAACCAAGAAGTCTGGAAAGAGTGGGCAGACAAAGCATCGGGCTCAGCAGCCCAGTGGCCCCTGTGGGCGGACAGGAGCAGGCAATGAGCAGACTGCCCCTCATGTCCGAGATACCTCCCAAGCCCTGGAGCTTACCCAGTATTTTTTTGAAGCTGTTTCTACCCAGATGGAAAAGTGGTATGAAAGGAAGATTGAAGAAGCACGAAGTCAAGCCAATCAGAAAGCCCAGCAAGATAAAGCCACACTGAAGGAACATATTAGAAGTTTAGAAGAAGAGCTTGCTAAACTTAGGACTAAGGTGCAGAAGGAAAATTAGGAT
Source organism: Petromus typicus (assembly GCA_004026965.1). NCBI lineage: Eukaryota > Metazoa > Chordata > Mammalia > Rodentia > Petromuridae > Petromus > Petromus typicus. The sequence goes on along the minus strand of PVIR01000708.1, from coordinate 79,606 downwards.
GTGGAGAATAGAACAAGAGAATTCTTGAGGAATTCTAGCTTTGCAACTGAAAAATAGCAATGGCTAAGAAGTGGATTATTATACACGTAACAGACAAGCCTTTAAAAAAAAACCCGCTAATTTCTAAAATGTGCCAGACACATGCTTCGTAAACCCTGAAGTTACAGAGAAGAAACTCCAATGATTAAGCTGAAATCAGGGAAAGCTTGCTATTTCAGGTTGCTACAAGCTCTAAACTGCAGTCCAGGTTCATGTGAAGGTCAAAAGCTCAGATTAAGCAAGCTAAGAAACAGAATTATGTCAAAACTTAAACCCTTAAATTCAAGATGTGTGAAATCATAACTCAAAAGAAAGTTAAATCCTTGTAAAGTTAAGTCGTTCATACGAATACACCTGCTGTGCCTAGATAAGAGTATCTTTATTGAGACATGCTCAACCCTTTTTGTCAGAACCCAATCCTTAAAATGGTGTTTTTTCTTTTTCTTTTTTTTTTGGTGGTGGTTTTTTGTGGTGCCAGGGATTGAACTCATTACCTTCAGCTTGCAAGGCAGGCAGCAGTGCCACTAAGCTAATTCCTTGGCCCAAAATGGTAATATTTTTATCAGATGAAAATTTACCAGATTTTGAGGGGAAAGAGATTTTCTTGATGTCATAACAGCCAGTATATCTTAATTTTTTTTAAATGTCAAGACTAAATGACAACTGGCTAACAGGACTAGAAATGTTAATAATGAGCTCAAGAGAAATTTTAAATGATTTAATTATGGTTACTGTATTTTCAGCCAAAAAAAATCAATGATGGAAGATTCATGGAAAGAACATTCATATAATAAGTACCTGCAACTTCTATAATCCACTTATAAACCTAATTACCTTAGAGTACTTTTCTGAATGAAATTGATGTACATTTTATTTTTTTAAAGTATTCCTTTAAAGTATTTTGTTTTAAATTGAGTTCTATCATTGAAGAAGCTCAGAAACTTCCTGCAGGTTTGCAATGACTGTTTATGATGTTTACGTCAGTGACTAGCTTTAGATACTCCTGCAGCCCAGCTTAACAGAGCCCTTAAGGCTTCAGTAGCAGTGAACACAGGGAAAAAGCTGTCAAAACAGCTTGATTATGCCCAAACTTTGGGTTTAATTAGCTTTCAAACTTTTTGTTCTTTGAAATGAGATTATATCAGTCTCCTCAAAAATTCCACATACAAACACAGGAACCTTGTAACTCTTAGCTATAATTGTGAATAAAATACTGGTCATTGAGCCACAGAAAAATGACTTGACATGGAAATACCCTGAAAAAAGGTATGCTTTTAGTCCCATTGTTGGGTTCAGAGTTCTGGTTTTTTCCCATAGTGGCAACCCATGGATATACACATTCCTTAGAAATGTAACTCAGTGTCACTGTTGGAGCTAAGATGGAATTCATGTGATCTCACGCTGATGTCATGTGTAATGAGCTGTCGCATTTCTCAGCTCCATAGTGGGGAAGTCCTTCCCCAAACACTCAGTCTTTTTTTTTTTAAGGTTTTTTGAGACAGGGTCTCGCTTTGTGGTTCAGGCTGGCCCTGAGCTCAGCCTCCAACTCACATCACAGCAATCCTCCTGCCTCTGCCTCCCGAGTGCTGGGATTACAGGCGTGAGCCACCACGCCTGGCACTGTGGTATGTGGTACTGGTTGCTGCTGGGTTTGAGTCTCCACGCCCAGTATTGTTATGTGGTTATCGGGGGATCGAACCCAGGTCCTTGCGCTTGTAAGACAGGCACTGAAACCACTGAGTTATATCCCCGGCCCAACATTCACTGTCTTGATCATCTAGAGGCTGCTCCCTCTTCTCACGTCACTTTCTGTTCCTAGGGCAGAATCTCTGGCTTATAGAGCTGGGCAGTCAGTATCAGTCTTCAGTTTCCTAAATCTATTCCCAAGATACTAAAAACTTCTGCAGGATCATTCCTCAATATACACTGATTTATTGGGACCTGCCAGAGATAAAATCTGGCCAAGTTCCTTCAGTCAGGAGTTATTTTTGCATGGTAGAGCATGTTCTTTCCTCAAGGTTTCCTGTGAAATGCGGAAAACAATTTTAACTAAACCCTCAAGTCTAGACCATAGAGTGCTTTGGTGGGAGTATTTCAATAGTATACCTCCGCCCATCAGAGAAGGCAGCTTATCACTATGAACTGGGTATTTTGTCCGAAGTTACAGCTAGCGAAGAGATCAGAAGAATTAGATCCAGTGGAACTAGTCTGACGGTCTAGAAGGACGTCTCTTGGAGCTCTGTCACAGAAGAGAAAACCAAGAGAAGCAGGAAACAGAACAGGGTCAGTCAACTTCCCATGAAGACCAACACAGTAATGTTGCAATTTCAACAACTGTCAGGTATTTTTTGTTCCTTAACATTGTCAAAATAACTGCAGGTCTAGTGTGTATTTTTCTGTATTTTGCCCTTGAGCTATCTGCTGCAATGAGCAAATGCTCCAACTTTATTTTTCTGAAGAAACAGAACTATTAACAGGTTATAGCTTTGCCATGTAAGTTATATTTCAGTTGAAATTTTCAATACCTGTGGGATAGTGGCATAAAACAAAAGCTGTACAATATTACGTTTTAAAATTAATACATTATTGCATTGACTGTATTAAATGTATGTGATAAACTGAATGTTAGTTCTATTCTGACTTTTGACTCTGACAGCCCAAAATAAATATTTTTGTTTATACCTGTTGTCGAATGTTGATATAATTGAGAAGCATGTTCCTTGTCTTCTAAATATTTTTACCACCTTGAATTTGTGTCTCTGCTAAGTATTAAATGTTGTTCCCAATACTACAGACCTTCCACTCATTAAAAAATGAAAATATGACTACCTTGTTTAGCCTGTAGTTTCTTTTGTTGTAGCTAAACATTATGGTTTCTGAAAGCATACCTTGACCCAGTCACACTTTGCCTTGTATTTGTGTTGGAGCAAATTTATCTGCTTTCAGGCTGAGATCAGGTGAAGTGTATCAAAACAACCGCTGTAGCCCGGCAGATTTCTCAGTGCAATTGTAAGTGCTTTACCTAGTTACCATTTGCAAAGTGCTGAACAAGGGGGGAGGACTAAACTACTGTTAATAATATGCACGCCAAGAAAACTTACTTTTTGACAAACTGTTGCTAATCATAAAAATAGTTCCTCTTGTGAAATGTGAGATTTTGAAATCCAATTAAATAAGAGTTAAAAGGCCAATTTAAGATGACCTTTTGAGAATAAAAAGTAATGTTTATCAATTTTGGTGGAAATATTCTTTCCCTTTGTCAAATGTGAAAATAGTAAACCCAGGAGACACAGAATAAAGTACTTTTTAAAATGATTTATGCTTTTCAATAAATACAAATCATAAACTTAATCCTAATATAATTTTTAAAGGCCTGAAGCCAGCAAGGAAAATAGCCAATGGTGATTTCTAGCTTGGCATACTGGCAATTTTTGATTTTACACAAGTGTCTGCTGGTGCAGCCATAATAACACAAATGACAGGGACGTGATCTGCTTTCCTACTGTTACAAAGTTGGCTGTCTCGTTTGTGCACGGTGCTCCTTGTGCCATGAATTTAAACTTTCTAATCTGGTAACAGTATAGGGACAGATGGATGGTACGTGTAAAATAAATTTGGCTATTGTTATAAAAGGACTGATTATTGTTCAGATGCATAAAGTTTAACATTCACACATATTAAACTTTAGTAACAAGTCTAACTCTCAAGGATACAGTGTATAGGGAATTCCCCAAAACTGTCTAATCTGAAATACCGATAAAGATGACTTCAGGATGAATATAATGTTTAACCAAGAGTTCTATGCCAGCCACTAAGGACTATGGTTCCTTAACAGAGCAAACTGTAAAATGAACCTTCAGCAAATGAGAAGACTTGACCTGAAGAAGAAATTAAAGCATAAAGAAAACAGTACACTGCTATGCAGAGAAAAAAAAAATTTTTTTTTAAGTATAGGCATTGTTAAATTTAGCCCCTGGAAAATACTCAATTCCCAGTGTTTTACCTCTTTCAAAAATACTCAAACCCCAGCTTAGGTTTTCTTGGGAGTTTGATGATATATGCATCTTAAATTCCAACCACAAATGCTCGTGTTTTCTTACACACCACTGTAAGGAAGACCATCAAAAGTAACTGTATGCTCCATAAAAGGATTTTTAAGTTTAAAGATTTTAGGTTTATTATGGCTATTTGAGTATACGTGCCAACCATCCACACAAAACATCCCGAAGTGTTGTTCATTCAGAAACTTCACAAATGCTTCTTTTTGTCCCGATGGTTTTGTGACATACTAATGCTTATTTAGGAACCTGACATCTGGCGTACACAAGCATTCTGAGTTAGTAGATGAGCCCTCAGAAGGGTATTCAGAAGTATTTTGTGTTGAGGACTCAGGCCACAGGAAGGTGTGGGTGAGCTCTGGGAATCCAGGTCATTAACATCCTCACCACTGGTTTATACTTCTTCTCTAGCTTATTGTTCAGTACTTGATACCATGTATCATTCTGCAAAATTTTGTCTACATCTTTCAGGTGCTGGCCAGATTCTTGGATTAGCTTCTTAGCTCTGTTCTGTTGAGGAACAGGACTTATTTGCAGGAGTGATAACCCCAGCATCTTCTATTAGCTTTCACTTCTACATCTTTCTTTCAATTAATTCAACGTTATAAACTTAATCACTTTCAAAAGTGTCCTAAAGTCTATTCTGGTTGTGATCTATTGTCTCCAATGTATTCTTCAAAATTCGAGTTTTTCCTGTCCTTGGAGGAGAACCCAACATCAAGGATTTTCCTCCAATATATACTTCTATCCACATCAAAATTAAGGTAATCATGGAAGTTTTATCCAGAAGTTTCCTGAAGTTTGTTTTTTGTTTTTGTTTTTTGTATTTTACTGTGTTTAAGTTTTTTCTTTCCAGCATAGACGGATCCAGATTTGCCAGTGATGGTCTTTGTAGAGTCCTTTGACTATCAAATCATGGCACAGCTGAAGAATATACTCGGCAACCTGAAGAGTAATGCAGAAGGATTTTTCAAGAAGGTTCCAGAATGCTGAGGTAACAGGTATGTGCCACTGAGCCCTTTCTTCACACTGTCATCAACATTTACTTTCCTTTTTAATTATAGCCACTGTAGTGAAAATGAAGTGCAGTTTCATTATGGTTTTGATTATAAATTTTCCAGGTGATTTGTGTTGAGTATCCTTTTGTGTTGAGAATCCTTATTTAACTGGATGTTAAATAGTTTTTGCTTCTTATGAAAACTGGTGACACATCCAGAAACATTTTCAGAACTCAACTATATCTCTGAGTTCTAAAGCAGTTGTTTCACTGTGTTTTCTTCTGTACTCTGATATACTATGCTCTACATTCTGATATTGTGCCTGAGCACTATACATACAGTTTGACTTGGCTTTGAGCTGTTCATTTACCCTAAACTCAAGAAAACACGTGAAGATTTGGAAATCCTTCAAAATAGTGCTAGAGTTAAGATTTTGCTAATGCAAGTGTTTTCTCTAACTCCTTTAGCTGGATATTGCCTTGAGTAATCATCATCCGGATTGTATCCTGTATTAGAAAGTGAAATTTGGTTACCATTCTAACTGATTAAATAATAGCATTCTATTTGTCAAATTCAAGACCCAATAGTGGTGAATTGTGGGTGTAGCCCAGTGGTAGGGCATAGGCATACTACTATGTACAAAGCTCTGGGTTCAGTTCCAGCACTAAATATGTACACTCCAATAGTAACAAAAAGTCAGTAGTGCAATTGGAACTACTACACATGAGGAAAGTTAAAAACTATGCAGTGTAGCATAAAAGCGAAGGGATACTACTGTATATATAGTTTAAACTTCTAAAATATCATCTGAATAGAAATGAGCATCATTATAAGCAATGATCAAGAAACACCACCTTAGCCAGGGATTTAGCTCAGTGGTTTCCTGTGTTTGTCTGGCAAGTGCCAGCTCCCAAGTTCAGTGCCCTGGTACTATATACCACAACACAGGGTGTGTTGGCTCATGCCTGTAATCCCAGTACTTGGGAGGCAGAGGCAGGAGGACTGCTGTGAGTTCAAGGCTAACTTCGGCTACATAGTTCAGGGCCAGCCTAAATTACAAAGCAACCCCCTCTCCCCCCAAAAAAGCAACTTAGCTGGGTGGGTACCTATACTTTTAACACTCTGGCTGGCTAAGGCAGGAGTGTCTCAATTTTGAGCCCAGCACGGGCAACTTAGCCCCAGCTTCGAAAAACACAAAAAGTCAAGGTGTGAGGATATAGATCAGGGATTCAGTAAATACTGTCCTACACTATCTCAGTGACATTTATATTCCAAGCTGTTTACTAAATTTAAAAAGTCACGATCAATACAAAGAGTCCCGCTTTTCTCCCCATGATTTTGTTCTCACCTCTTCTGTGGCGCTTTTATTTCTCTTGAATTCTTCCCTTGCCCAGTTCTTGAAATACTGGCGATCAGATGCATTCGGAATTTGCCGGATTGCTTGCAAAATCCTTCGGTAGAGGAGGAGAACTTGCTGTCTTCTCAGAAACTGTTCAGGGGAGTTCTGACATTTACAACTGCTCAGTTAACAGCTCTAATTTAGCAATACAAACTGTGACCAGAGACTGTCTCTTTCGTCCTCAATTCTGAGGAAAACAAAAACTTTCTTTTGATAGAAAGCAGCAAGAAGTGTATTTGGGTGTTTGCTTACTTACCTGTCAAACTTGAGATATTTTAAAATGAAGAGCTCCCTACTGGGCAGAAAAGCAGTTTCTAGAAGGTAGGATAGTGACAATGCTTTTTCTAAGTGAAAGCAGTTGTCCAGATTCTTTGTTCCTTATCACAGAGCAGTCCTTACCGCGGCCCCCGGTAAGCCTGGCTAGCCTCAGACATAGACGGCGGCCGGCGCGCTTCCCGTGGCTCCCACAGCGGGGCCAGGACCAATCAGGGCGTGGGCAAAAGGCCGGACCTGCCAAGGTTCTAGAGGAGGAGGATAACAGCAAAGCTCTGGTCTCCGAATGCTGCTCTTAGCTGGGCATTGGGAATTGCTGGTACACTACCTGCTTAAGAGTTAAAGTCCCCGGAGGTAAGCGTGAGGAAGCCATGTTGGCGAGCTTCAGTCAGGCTGCAGTGCGCAGGAGCGGAAGTGAGAGTAGCCAGGGGGCGGGGCGAGCTCGGCCTCCTGGGAAACCGCGAGAGATTGGTCTCCAGTGAAGTTAGCGATTGTAGAGTTGGAGTTGGATTTAATCATAATTTTCTCCTTTCAGAAGGTCGTTTTGGCAAGGCAATAAGAATGGTAAGGCATTTAGAACATGGCATGGGGCGTAGTTAAGAATTCATTGAATGGAGGGCAACTCTTTTGAAAGAAAATTCTTGTACTCGTTTTGTGTCTCTTTAAAGGACTGACATGTTAATTTCTTTTAGAATTTGCATCCTGCTCTTTCCCCCTTCATTTCCCTTGTCCTTTTCGCAAGCATTGCCCAGTGGTAGTCATCACAATTATTTGTTACACGGCTTTTAAGTGTGCACCCATTGTTTTTAACCACTTTTTTACTATCACTGATGAGGAAATGAACAAGTCACAAGCTTTTACTTCCTACTGTTTGTACCTGCACAGTATACACCTGTATCTGGAAGTGAGGCTAGCGCATCTTTGCCACACTACGGAACTGAGGTATAGTCAGAAACGTCCGTTCAGCTACTCGTGTGCAGTGCTCCCTGAAATGCAACACCTTTTGGAATCGTGGTGCTCCCTTGTCCTTGCTGTGTTCATGGTAGTTCTCCTGGCCTGCTTCCTCATCTGTGAAGCGCTGTCCAAAACAGTAGATGTTGTACTGTTACACACTCACATTGCCTGGCACAGGTAAGAACACTTCTCGGCTCTTTCGAGGCATTGTGAGTGGTGACATTGTCATTGTTGTGTCTTTCAAGCTTTGTTTTACCAGGTGAGTAGTAGTAGCAATTCTTGGAAATTTATTCAAGCATTAGTGAAGCTCACTGTTCCTATCAACTTTTAATTATTCTGACTTCATGGATTATCTGTATGACAGGTTCATATACACTGATCAAGCTTTTTACTGTGGCTTTACACAAGCTGTATGCTTTATTAAGTTTTTTGGGGGTGGGTTGAACGTACGGCTTTTAAGTCTCCATCCTATCCAGTGTATTTTTTCTTTTGAGATTTTCCAATTTCATTTTTTCCTATTTGGAGGTTTACAACTTTACTGTTTTAACTCTTAAAATATTTTCTGCTTCCAGACTTTATAGCATATTGCAGATCTAAGTTATTTTTTGGCTACTAATCTATAATTTCAACATGTACTAAGAATACATTCCTTTTCCTGGCCTTTGTTATACCTTTGGGATTATATGGTAAATTCTTAGTGTCAGAATAACCTGTTCCAGCCAGGACTCTTATTTTTTCGAGATCTTGTATTAGTAGTATTCTACATGACCTTTCGAAATGTTTTGTCTCCAAATCTTAAGATCTTTATTGTAATTTATTTATTTTTTTTGGTGGAACTAGGGATTGAACTCAGAACCTTCCACTTGCCACAAAGGCAGCAGTATCATTGAGGTACATTCCTGGCGCCTCTAATGAGTGTTTAATCTGTAGGTTAATATCAGAAGCAGACATTTTTATACTTTCCCTCCAGAAACATTCTCATGCTAGACACAGTTAACACTGTCATAAGTTACATATACTTTCTGTCCTCAAAGGTTCAAATGTGAGCAGGAAAGTCAAATCCAATGTAGTGCCACTAAGTGTTGTTCATACTGTGGAATCTCATTCCTCTTGGAAGTCTTGAATTAAGTTTGTCTGAAAGGCATATGTAAGAGGATTCCAGACAACACATGAATACCGGCAGATGGTAGGAAATGGTTTGCTGTGACCAGATGGTGATGTTGGTAGAAGGGGACAGAAGGGTCAGACAGGAACTGCATAGGTTGCAGTAACTTGAAACAGTAACCTCTTCAGAGCAGGAGCTTTGGAGGGATTTCTAGCTTGAGAGATTTTATAAAGATCCCCTTGGATGCTGTGATTGGGATAGGATGAAATGAAGCAAAGATAAATGACTAATTTGGAAATCACTGATGTACTCCAGGCCAGAGACTGAGAGCCCTAGCTGTCCTAGTGGATCAAGCAGGTGTATAGCTTGAGCTCTACGTTTATACATAGGCTGTTGGGGTGGTCAACTGGTGTGGGATTATGGAAAAGAAAATGTTTGGGATCAAAGGAATAACTGATACTTTTGAACATTACAAATTTGATAGGCACAAGTTGAGCTCCAGGCATCTGAACATACCGCAGTTAATGTGGTATACATTTTGATCAACAAGGGACCACAGTTATGGTTTTTATCAAAGTGCCATCATAATAGTTTTGTTTAGATAAGTATACACAATGAAAATGCCCAATACTGGATTTCCCGGAATGTATCCCATTTATTCACCAATGACTGTACCTGGGAATATCTAGTCTTACTAGACATCTATATAAACTTTTGCAGGCCATCTGCTTAGATGATGGTTGAAGTTGTGCAAAATATTGTTCTGCTGCCCATTCACCATCAGCTGCTGTAACACCACTCCCTATTCCATCACAAGTTGGAAGTGGCACTTCTAGGTACCTGCTCACAATTCCTTTTTCAAATCTCAAGAGCCATGGAACTCACCCCAGTTGGGAAGCCTCATCTTATATACAGACCTGCCCATTAAAGGGAGTTATCTTTCTTTCTCTACCAGACCCAACTCTGCTGGAGTATTACATTTTATGCCCCAGAGAATACGGCTTGGATCAATGAACTGAAAGCAAGAGAGGTCAGTATGGAGCAGGATCTTGATGAGCCTCCCTGTAGATTTGGTAACCTGCTTGTTTCCATCTGCTGCAAAGCCAACAGGGTACAGTCTACCCCCAGACATTGATGTGAGTAAGAAAACCTCACATTATTAAACATTGAAGTTGCTGGGTCCTATTAGCTTGGTATAAGCAGAATGGTCTGTGGAGCAAGTATACAAGGTCAGTCCCTTAGCACACCTGTTACAAATCTTTGTCATATTCTATGAAGAACAATCACAAATGATATCAACAGTGGTAAATCTTTTAATAGTTTTCAGAATATAAACTGCATAGATTTTTAGAATAAAAAATAACAATGATATAACTTCAGGTACATGCTTTAGGACACTTGTTTAAGCAAGCTGTGTCTAATGGCCACCGTATAAAGGTGGTAGGCTTCACAGTGTAACTTGATGAGACATTGGGACTACATCATGACATACTGCCTATAAAAGAACATTCTGACAACATTAAATAGAACACAACAGAGTTTCTCAAGTATTCAGAAACTGCTTTCTGGCCAATGAAAAACTGTCTTAAAACCACTGTGTGTTCTGACTGGGAGAAAAAGAAAAAGGTAGGAGCTTAGTTTCTGTGGATGCAGAATTTGTTTTCCAGAATGAGACTGGCTCAGTCCAGCATGAGAGCACTGAAGAATGATTCTTCCCCTTAATTATTAAGGGGGGGGGGAGGGAAGAACTAAAATAAATTACTATAAAAGGGACTTTTGGCACTGAGAGTGTGAAACAAAAGACAGATCATCTATCATTGCATAGTCACCCAAAGCAGCAATTGTGAATGAAGGAGGGCACTGAAAAGCTCCTTCCTTTTTACAGAGCCCAAAGATTTTATTACTTCGGTCCTGTAATGTCCAGCTAAAAAGGAGAACATGTCCACCATAAGCTTCCTGCCTGTGGACTGAATAGTCTTTTCACAATAAGAAAATATAAAATCATGTTCTCCAGAAAACTATAGGTATCCCAGCCCAAGGACAGCTTTTGGGTTCCCTTTATAAGCCATGACGAAGCTTAATGGAATCAAATGAGCAGCTCTTTTGTCCAAAGAACTGGCAAAGTCTAGTTCAAGAAATGTGTACCTGTGATCAATCCCAGGTACTCGGGCCAGCCTGAGCAATTTAATGAAACCGTGGCTCCAATCTCCTGCATGGCCTTCCCCCTAAAAAAGGGCGTTTAGGGACTCTCCAAGGGGACTGCAAGTGGCTGAGCTCCTAGAGAGGGAATCGGGCTGGCTCTCTAGTTAGAACTTCAAAACAAGGAGCTTGAGCCCAGGCACATAAAACAGCCTGAGAACTCTGAGATATGTTGGAAAATGAAGATAAAACATCATTTTAGAGCAGCAAGGTCAGAAACAGGTGTCCAAAAAGGAATAGGAGCACCTGGGAAAGATGTCATCTTCTGACTGTGGCTCTTCCCACGCTATGGGTGGTCAGAGGCGGTCACTAGCTCAAACCACTGTCTGAGAGCATCGCTGAGTGTCTCCGGGAGGGCATTCACATCTCGAAGAATGATATAGAATGGGAATGGGAATTCTTCCATGTAGGATCGGATTTCAGGCATCTCTCCAGGTCCTTTAAATATTGGTACTTTAATATCCAAGATAGAATCCTGTCACCAAAAGACAAGAAAAAAGGAAAAATCAGTTTAAGGCAGATTTCCTTGAGCATCTATTCCAGGAGAACGAAGAGGAAATCTACCTTCCCATCAACAGTGTCTCTTCTCGTTAAACACAACTACATTGGTCTGAGGACTGAAGAAATAGGGTGGCCTTGGGCTAAGTCCCCAACCCTACCAGTAATATTATTGGTGTCCTTCACTGTTAAATAGGAAAAGTAGTCCCTATCTCTTGAGTCTGTGACTGTTACACACAGACTGATAAAGCATCTCCAAGCTGTATTTCAGAATGTGCTGAGGACAATCCCTTTATCTACAGAAAATGTGGCTTCTAGCAGTCACTCACCCGTGAACTGGGACTGTCCAAAACAACAAAAATGACAAAGATATTAGCATTCTGGGCAGCCTGAACTGCCGCCAGGACTCTTTCTTTTCCTTCCAAAAAAAGGCCTCGTCCATCAGAGACTATCAGGAGAAGTTGTGCAGTTTCTAAAGAAGGAAAATAGAATAAAGTGAAAATCCATTCCATTCCTAACAACTCAAAACCACCCACCGTGTGACAAATTAGTACAGGCTTTGTCTGTACTATTGAGACCAAAAATCTGTGAATGTATTGTATGAACAAAGGAGACTTTTGATGAGATTTCTTAGGTGAGACAAGACAGCTTCAGCAAATACGGCACAATTTCCCAGTAATGCTTCAGGGAACATCAAAGGTAGATCGGCATACATTAAACATGTTTAGGGTTATTTGCCATATGGACGAGTGTTGTGCAGACCATCAGAAGGAAGTGCTCAAGTTAGAACTGTAGATTCCAAATGTTAGTCATTTTATCACCTTCAGGTTTTTGTCAGGTGTGTACCATATTCATTTGTCTGGATATTGACTTAGTAGAAAGGAACTAAAACAGTGAATATGTGTTGTAAAACTCAGGTGTGAAGGTCTTGCTTCCCAGAGGACGCCTGTCAGTGTCAGAACAGTCAGGTCTCAAACCCTAAATCAACTGTATTTGAATTATCTGACTTTTAAATTATATTCTTGTTATTCCAGAATTGTCTTTATATTTAATTCCACAATCTCATTCTTCACTTTAATGAGTCTGTCACATAACTTTAATCTCCCAGAGCTGGGTATGGTAGAAATTTCGCAACAGTAAATAAACTATTTCATTAATGGCTAACGGCCCTCCATCGGTTTCTCTTTTCCTGTGCAGCATAAATGATGGTGACAAATACTGAGAGAAGAAATGTGGCTCACCTGGACTGATGTTTTGTGAGAAATGCTGAGCGACTGCAAACATGCTGGCCACAGATTCTAGAAACTGAATCACACAACCAGAAAACTGGTTAGTTCTCTTTCCACTGTCATAAGAAATTTTTGACGCTATGGATAATTGGGTTAATAAGCAGCAAACTTCTCTTTATTCCAGGTGGGTGAAAGGAAGGACGATGCTTGTATTGCATAGCACGTGGCCTTGAATATAAGCATTTTTTTTTTTTTTTTGAGACAGGGTCTCACTTTGTAGTTTAGGCTGGCCCTGAGCTCAGCCTCAAACTCAGATTACAGCAATCCTGCCTCTGCCTCCCAAGTGCTGGAATTACAGGCGTGAGCCACCACGCCCAGCACTGTGGTAGGAGGTACGGAGGTGCTGATTGCTGCTGGGTATGAGTCTCTACGCCCGGTATTATATGGGGTTTCCGGGGATCGAACCCAGGCCCCTGCACGACAGGCGCTGGAACCATTGAGCCAAATCCCCAGCTGAATGTAAGCATTTTCAAATACAGACAAAAACATGTCACTGACCCGTCACCCCATGGTGTTCTGTAGTGTATCCTATGACAACACTACTTACCTCGGAATAAGAAATCAACAATGTGAATACTCAGAAACAAAACTGCTGTCTTCTCTCAAGAAGATGATCAGAAAAATATTACAAACCACCTCCCCCTTTGGTCTAAATGGGAAAGGGAAAGGCCTTACACAGTCACTTTATAGGTACTGGTGCCAAGGAAACGTCTATTATAAAAGTACATGGGCAGAGATGTGAATTTTTTTGTCCTAAATACTTTGAGGGAAGAGGAAGAAAGTGTGAAAAAACATTTGCATTTACCAGCATACCTGTGCAATCTTGGTTTTCTTTTGCTGGAATTTGCAGAGGCGTAGAATCTGGGCCCCTGAATAATCACTGAATTGCTCATGGAAAGGATGTAACAGCTTCATTGACTCTCCAAAACTTGGGGGAGAAAAAACAAATACAGTAGGAGTTTTTTAATCAGGAGATCACACTGAGAAGGCTGAGATAGGGTTTGCCTCGTGAGATTAAAAGGCAAAAAATCCTACCTGCATACTGCAATCTGGCCCACTTCTAGGAGAGTTAGAGCATTTCCGATCACAGCCAGTGACTCAAATGCAAGCTATGAAAGAGAAAGGGGAAGGCTGAGGAAATCCTTTGGAAATACTCTAAAGCAGTGCCTCCTGGCCCTTTAACATCAAGACTTTCTGTGTGGCACACAAGTAAACCTGAGGCCTTCTTGGTACTACATGCTGAAGCACTGAATGCATTAACCTTGCTAAGAATGAGATTCTCTAGAAATCTAAACATTTTTCTGTTTTGGGGAAGAGTGTACATAAAATCTTGTATGGGTTACATAGCACTATAATCTTCACTTAAATGAAATAGGCTAGTAAAGTAAATTGCTCTTTAAATTAGTCACGTAGTAGTATATGGGAAACTTACACACAATTTAGATTACTCGCATGCTTATTCTGGTAAGAGCTCTAATGGTAGTTTTGTGAGTAAGCCTTGCTAGCAGAATATATTTGTAAAAATCGAGTTTTACATTGTGGTATGTTTATATATTCTCAAAGAATAGTACATTATATGGTAGACAGTGCTGAAAACCTACAATAGTAAGGAATCAAAACAGTTGCCCTTTTGAATCCTTAAAAATCTTAGATCTTTGCCACAGAATGTGGTTTGATGTTAATCTTCCATCAAACTGTCATACTTCTCCTTACCTGTTTGGTATGGTTGTCTACCATACTAGAAGAGTCATCAATAGCCAGACAGATCTGATACTGCCGTTTGCTGGGCTTGGTCCGTCGAAGCCAAATCTTATCCTTCCGAAACTGACTGGCAATGTAGGGAATGACCTTCCGCATGTTCAGTCGCTTCCCTGTCCGATAGTCTCCTCTATTAAATGTACCCAAACAGGGCAAGAATCACATGACAATATCTCAAAACTAATAGTACCAAGTAATTAGACACCTAGCAAAATTCAGTTGCTAATACTTAGGATTAAGGGTTGACCAGGGCCACTGGCTGGTTGTTGTAATAAATTTTGCATTGAATACAAAGCCACCAGATTCTCCCTTTTTATTTAACATTACTACTCAGATTTTTCTTAATTTAAATGTATGTTTCTGCTTCAGAAAATAATTATATGTACAGTAACTGGAAAGAGACAACTATTTTGGCTTTAAGGAACTTGCTTTCCTATAGTTCTGGCTACTCTTCTGTATGGCAGCAATGATTATCTAATTGAAAATCATTTTTTTGGTACCAGGGATTGAACTTGGGACTTTGCAAGGCAGGGGCCAAAACCACGAAGCTCAATCTCCACCTGTCTCCCCTTTTATTCTCACCTGTGGCTTTGGATACATCTTTGGAAAGACTGAGGTGAGTTAACACATAAGACACAAGAATAGCAAAGGCGCAACTCATTTCCCATCTAATAGGAACGGAGATGAGAAACTGCCTTCAAAATGAGCAGCACAAAACCCTGTGTACAGGTAAGGAAGGTCCACTATGGCCTATCTGGGTGAAATGGCAACCTAGGAGCCAGCACCATACACAGCGCAAGGGCCCAGTTCGATTCCCCTTGGTAACCACATACAATACTGGGTGTGGAGACTCATGCCTGTAATCCCACACTCGGGAGGCAGGAAGACTGTTGTGATATGAATTTGAGGGTCAGCCTGAACTACAAGGTGAGACGCTGTCTCAAAAAAGAAATTTTTTATTTTTACATAATGTGAGGGCTTCCAAGGAAAGACTTACTTCAACTTGGCTGCCTGGGTAGGCTCCAGTATGAGACGAAGCTGCTCACATAACTGTTGTGAAAGAGGTGCGGTTAAGATCAAGTATCTCTGCCACATCTCAGCTGTAGCTTTCTCCTGAAACATTGACAAAAGATAAAACAATGTCAAAGCTAATCACAGCATTCTAGCAAGATGAAGACGTGAAGGGAAGTAGAATACACTTCAATAGAAGCACTTTAAGGTATCTCTAAGCAAGCTAACTCACTAGTTTAAAAAAAAACCCCCAAAACCATGTTGTGAGTGAAAAAAGATAGTGAAATTTTTATGGCCAACCAAATCAGTGTTATACTCACCTCATGATCTTTCTACAGCACTCAATACATCTACGTGGTGTAGGAGTGATGATATAAAAATGTATACAGATCTCACAGCCAGCAACAGAAGTTACAGGAACTAAATCTATCAGCTTCTCTATTTTTAATTGAGCTATAGATGTAATGGCAAAGTGGGCAAAAAAAAGTGGACATTTTATGTCTGTAATTCTATTTAGTTTGCTATGTGTTTGAAAGATTCTCTTATTCTTCTAAGAGAAACCAGAGCAAATACAAAGTACAAAATCAAAAAAAGGAAGACAGGTCATTCTCAAAGAGGAATGAAAAAGGAACTGGCATGGATGGAATAGGTAAGAAGAATTAAGATACTATGTTCTAAGGAGCTGCATAGTAGTAGTATGTTAACTGAAGGAATCAGAAAACAGGATTTCATAATTCTATAAATGAACAGAAATATTTGTATTAAAGTACATTAAGACTGTACTCACATTAACTGCGAAACTGTTTATTTTTAGGTAATAGAATGTTTTTTTTCAAAAAACCCTTCCTTCATAAAGATTATGAAGGTCCAGCTATCTCAGATTTTAAGTTATCAAGTTTACTTGAAGTGGTTGTTTGCTTCTAAAATATGAGAAACTGGGGATGGGTGGGATATATCCCTCAGAACTTACTTCTTCTGCATTTCCAGGTTCATGTAGCTGCCAAGTTTCCAGCTCTCTCTCCATCTCCTGTCTTAGCTCATTGACATCTTTTAAAAACGGCTAAGAAGAAAAAGCCACAGATAAGAGATGGCATCACCGACTGAGCAAATTTAATGATGCAATTAAACTTTCCATTTTAGAAATGTAGATTAAAGACTGCCTTCAAAAATCCAAAGAAATACCAAATCTTAACTCCTCACTAATGAAACTGGTCCCTGATAAAGATCTCTACTTGTCACTTAACTATCATCAACTATTCTTCAAGACCAAGGACCAGACCTGTGACCAGGACAGTTGACATCAAGACGTCCCCCTACAGCCTCATGAGATTGAATTATGGGGTCTTATTTAAAGCGGTAAATTACTAGGAGGCAAGACCTAGAAGGCTTTACCCTCCTCAACGGCATCCAGCCTTTGCCTAAAATACGAGCCATAATAAAAGGTACTGTATCTCAACCATGTGGAAAAGTTGAGACAATCCCAGTGTCATGTGCTTGAAGACTTTGGACTGCGGTTCAACTCTCAAGAGTGTCTAGCATGCATGAGGCTCTGGATAAAAGACATAAGAATACCACTAATAGTCTCAAAAATTTGAAGAGGACATGATATTCCCAGACAATTAGATGTTCCTTAAAGCTTTGAAGACAAAAAAAAAATCTACAATGCCATTTAAATTGTTTTCTTAATCATTAATAAACTGCTGCTTTAAAGTTTTAGTACCTGGAAAATTGTATCCATGAGGAACTGCTGAACCATATGAATGGTTGAATCTTGGCTTCTTTCTGGTTTCTTAGCCACTGTCTCCTTGTGGGATTTGTCTATCTTGGGGTCTTCTTGTTCCTCTGCCTCTTTAATATTTTTAGTCTTCATCTCATCAAAGCCTTATTTTCCAGAAGGACATAGTTTACCGCATTATTAGCATAAACAGCCTTTACTATCACACATCCTAATGATGAATCAAATTCCACTCAACACCTTCTTGCTCTGAGATAGTCACTGCAAGTTCTTATTTCCCCTTTCCTCACCCTGTTGTTGAAAGAAAGCTGGAGTTGTGTAAGTCTTACAAACTGACTCTTTTGGTCATGTGCAGGACCATAAAAATAGAAACTAAGGGGTTGAGATAAGCATATCTCATCAGTTAAAAGTTTATCAGGCGTGAGGTTAAAAAAAACCCAAACACCTTATGGGTAGGGAAAATGAGGCAAAGAAAAACAATTTGTCTCAACCTACAGAGTAATAGGAAACCTGGGGTTTGAACTGAGGTAAATCTACACTCACAGCTTTGCTGTTTCCACTACAGTAAATGGTAGGGCAGTGACACTAACATACCTGAGGACAGATGTAAAGATTATTTTGAATTTGCATTTGTTGCGCTAATAAAGTTGATAAGTTGTGCATGCATGCCCTTTTTAAAAATAAACTGCTTGCTAACAGGATTTGGATAAGGGTTAGTCATTAGCTGATGCGCTCAAGTGGTCCATGTTTCTGTCTTAGACCTAGCAGACCATGAACCAAAATCTGAACTGTAAGTCCTTTTAAGGTGCTAATGTCAGGTACTGTGTCATAGCAACAAAGAACAAATGCAGTTAGCTATGAAGTGGAAACTTGTTACCTTTTCACATTCATACTTCTCATTGTTTCTTTTAATAAGTACAGTGATCAAGGATATACCTTATCACAATTGCAGTAAATACACTATTTTCTTCTATATATTTTAAAAAATGGACAGAATTTTGATGAAATTCAACTTGCAGGAGTCTCCAGAAAGGATAGCCATCCTGTTCGTGCCACTTCCTCCTCTTTCTACCCTAAACATAGTCCATTTATTATTTGCTGAATACCTTAGCTATGGGTTAAAACATCAAACACTAAAGACAAGACTAGACTAAGGCTAGAGAACTGACATCTCTAAGACGACATATGGGAGGTTTGGTCAGTAGAGTAGTGGACTTACTGGAAGCTGCCCTGGTTCCTGACTTGACTTCATCTGACTTCAGCTGCTCCCTGTCTGTGGTTCCAAGTTCCTCCTGCTCCTCCATAAATGCATCCTCCATCTCTTCTTCCTGATCCTGGCTGGCCTCTACTGCAGTCTGTTGTTGCTCCTTGCTGGCCACGTCTACAAAAAAACACACATACCTTAGAAAGCTTAGGTCTTTGCAGGAGAAAGCAAAGCGTACTTGATGGTAACTTATATAGTGTAACCAGACACATGACCACAGAAATAGTGTTTAACTGGGATTTTACTAGTATTACTACAAAATGAGAAACAGTCTGGACATATGACTCAGAACAACTAATGAAAACCATCCTGTCACTACTTGCAGATAAAGTGTAGTTAACCCAAAGTTAAGGGTATGTAAACAGAATGGCAGCACAGCTTGTAACCCCAGCACTGCATGAGGCTGAGGCAGTAAGATCACAAGTTTGAGGCCAGCCAATGCAATTTAGTGAGACTGTTTTGGAGGCTAGGGATTTAGCTCAGTGGTTCTAGCACCTGCCTCGGAAGCACAAGGTCCCTTGTTTGATCCTGGATAACCACATACCACAATCCAGGTGTGGTGGCTCACACCTCTAATCCCTGCAATCAGGAGGGAAATGCAGGAGGATTGCTGTGGTTTCAGGGCTAGCCTGAACTACAAAGTGAGACCTTGTCTCTGAAAAAAAAAAAAAAAAGGAAGCAGCTCTGTGTAAAGGCCTGGGGTTTAATCATTAGTACTAAAAAAAAACTTAACAAAACAAAACCCAGACCAACACTGACATTGCAGGCAGCATTGTAATCTTGGATAAATTGTTAAACTTCTTTAGTCTTGGTGTGCCCACCTCCCTAGGACCTATCCTTGGTCCTATGATTATTTAAAGAACTTCATAATCATGCAGCAAAAGCTCAAAGTTGTTTTTGACAGAAAGCAAAATGTTCAATACGTGATATCTTCTTGTTTTTAAAGTATAGACAGTACTTTAAACAACTTAGCTCAGTCCTCTTTGCTCTTTGGCCAAAGTTTCAGAACAATATTCTTCTTTATGCCTACGTCAGGGGAGGAAGTCATTCTCGGTCCCCTTCTAGTCACATTTAGGGGTCATGTTCAAATTCAGAGACAAAGATCTCTAGTAGAGTACTTGCCCCATTAGAAGCTGCCATACTGTCTGAGATTTGGTAGGAGCTGGACCCATTATACAGCTTTCAATAAATGTTCTTCTCAGTTAAGAAAAGTATGGACAGATAATGTAATCTACTACATAGTTGTCATTCTGATACCACTTTTGTAGCTAGATACTATTAACATTAGTTTATGTACTAAGAATGAAACCACCAAGAGGACTACAATCTCTTCTGTGCTGAGAATTTTCTCCCTCAGCTTTTCACTTAAGGGATAAAAACACACAGCTCAAGTTCACACCTCCTACAACTTACCTAAAAGTGACCATAAAATAAATGACCAATAGGAAATCCTGAAGTTAACTGTAGGCTTGGGTATGGCTAACTGTTCACAGGATATTTAGAAGGTTTACTTTAAACCCAGGAACCAGGACACTTATAGTTCGCTGTGGATACTAAAACCAAACTTCTTGCATTAGAGAAATATTCTTATTTATTCTGTATTTTTTAGACTGAAAATAGTTCAGAAAATTTCTTCTTCCTCCTAATTTTCCCAGGAAGCCCACATTTAAATGGCCTAAGATTTCAGAGTTCATTGAGCAAAAGAAGCCCTTCCTGCACCATACCATAGGTCTGTGCATCGTATGTATCGCTGCCTTGTTTCATGTGCTCAAATACATCTGCATCTTCCACCTGGGTGTGGGGCTCAGATGGCCCCTGTTCAGGCTGGCTTTCATTATCCACAGTCCTCAGCCTCTTATGCACATGCTCATTGTAATCACCCATGGAACGTTCGTTGTCAGCCTGTCCAGGTTTCCTCTTAAAACTCTGAAATAAAAAAATTCATTACCTTGTCTGTAATGCTAAAAAGATTCAAGGAACCACAGTAAATTAGATATAGTCATACAACAGTGAAATTCAATGCAGCTATTATAAGGAATGAGGCCTATATATACTTATACAAGACAATCTTGATGATCTATTTTTACATCTGAAAGGAAGCGAAGAAATATACACGTACACATACATCTGTATCTACAATACATATGAGGAAAATATCTTAAAAGACAATACAACTAGTAACATTAATTTGCTCTATGAATGGTCCCTTAGGTGACTTAAGGGCAGGATAGCATACCTTTTTGGGGATTTGTTATTATATAGTGATTTCATAAGCATGAATTATATCCTGTTTAAAAACTTCAACAATGAAAAAGTGGGACTGGTTGGTGTTGGATAATAGGGAAACAAAGAATAGGCACTAAAGCTCTGCAGCAGGAACAGCGTGATAGGTTTGTGCTGGGAGAACCCCATTGGTCCTGGTCCCCTCACTCAGTCTGTCATAATGACGGGTGGGATATGGCTTTTAAAAAAAAAAAATTACTGCATTTCACAGCATCTTTTTGTATATATACATATCTCACAAAAGTTTAGTTGAAGAGTCATAGAAACCTGCGTATTTTTTCTGGTATGTTTTTGGGAGGCCAACCGGGCAAGCAAGTTGGATTCATGACCTTCTGCCTGGTTTGCATCAGCAGTTCCACTTCCATGTTCCTAGGAAATTCAAACCACAGAAGAATGAGATAGAGAAGCCACTATAAACACTAGTTACTGTACAGCATAGGGTATAATTTCTGTCACCAAATGCTCACCTCAGAGCCAGTCACCTATCTTGCTGCTCTGGAACGCCCCAGCCCTCTTGGGACAGAAAAACGGGGGTGTCAAGACACAGACCTAGGTTACTCTTTGGTGTCTTTGCTCTGCAAGGCTCACTGGTTCACTGTCTACAAAAATATAACACCTTACTCCAAAGAGAGGAAGACCTCAGTTAGGAATCAGGCTTCATCATCAACCAGCTGAGCACCCTTCAGGTTGTCATTTGGTTTCACTGAGGTTTATTTCGCTCAAATATAAAATGCAAAAACAGTATTATCTATATAAGGGCTATTATGGGAATTTGGTAAAATAATGAAAATGCTTAGCATCTAATAGGAGCTGAATGTATGATACTGTGAGGGGTGTAAGAAGTGTAACTGATATTACTGATGAGTAAGTGGGCTCAAAAAGGCTAATCAAATCCTCTGACATTCAATATTGTTTAATAATACAAATGGGGCCTGAACTGTGGGTTTACCACAACACATTACCAGCAGGCCAAGGAACAAAGTGCTTTGTTTTTAAATTAAAATGTTGAGAAGCAGGCCAGGGATTTAGCTCAGTGGTTATGGTGCCTACACCATGCAAAGTACAAGGGCCCAGGTTTGATCCCTGGTAACCACATACAACAATGCGTGGAGAAGACTCATGTCCACCAGCAATCAGAACCACATACCACAGTGCTGTGTGTGGTGGCTCATGCCTGTTATCCCAGGACTTGGGAGGCAGAGGTAGGAGGATTGCTGTGAGCTGAGGGCCAGCCTGAACTACAAAAGCGAGACCCTGTCTCAAAAAAAAAAAAAAAAAAAAAAAAAAATTGAGAAGCCCAGTGAAGTACAAAGAAAAGTAAATACACATGGGTGCATTAAATATGAATTAAGCCCTCCTTCATCAAAAGCATTCTGAAAAATATGAACCAGATTTTATTGAGAACCACTAGTCCAATAAGTTTTCCTTATTAAGTGCATCACTTAAGACTATAGCAAATTTTTTGAGATTTGTCCTGAGAAGCAGATAAAAAATTATGTATACACAAACATTTTCTTCAAAAACAGGAGATAACGTCTTAGACATCAGCAATAATATAAAAGATCACATAAACCAACTATGGCTAAAGAAATGTGATTTCAGACAGAACGCAGAAGCAAGCCCAAGGAATGAAGATAGGTCACCTCTTTTCCCTGCTCTGTCTCAGGTGCAGCCCCAGCCAGCTCCATAGCCTGTGTGCTCTGCACATTCTCCACACCGGTCTGCCCACAACACGCATGCTCCTTCCTCTTGGCAGCTTCTGGCTCCGACTCCTCTGTACTAGATTCCTCTCCTTCTTCTAACTGCTTTAGCAAAGAAATTGAACATTGTATGTATTGGAGAGGAACACCAGGCAGCAGTGCTCTGCAGCAAGCAGCCCCTCACTCTGCATAAGATTGGCCAGAGGGGATTAAAACAGAAACTTAAAACTCCTTTGCAGTGCCACCTCGTGGAAATCAATTCTAAGAGATTCTGCAGAACTGGAAATGAAACATATTTTCCTCCTGCAGAACTGGAAACAAAACATTTTTTCCTCCTTTTTGTTCTTTGAGACAAGGTCTCACTCTAATTCAGATTGGCCTTAAACTTGTAATAATCCTCCAGTCTCAGCTTCCAGAATACTGAGATTAAAGGCATGTGCTACAACACAACACTCCACTCCTCATTTTAACCAAAGAAAAAGCTACCTGAGGCTGGAGACCTTGGTCAGCAGGCATGCTATTTTCTTCCTCTTCCTTGGTGTCTTCCCTGTGCTCTTCCTCCAGAGACTGCTGCTGTTCCTCTGCGTTTTCTTCAGGCTGTTCGGCATTATCTGTGTCCTGGTCAGCTCCCGTGTCCATCTCCTCCTCCCCTTCCATCTTGTCATCCCCACTGGGGTTTTCGTCAGGCGCATGTGGACCTTCAGCTTCATTCTGGTCAGCCTCAGTCTCTCTGTTCATTTCCTCAGGTTCCTGGTCTGCTTCTTCTGTGTCCACTGTTTTTTCTTTGATTTCCAATGGATTCTCTTCTGGGTAGATATAACAAAAAAGAAGGAACCCAGAATTTTTTTTGTATTTTTTTGGTTTTTTTTAGGTTTTTGGAGACAGGGTCTCGCTTTGTGGTTCAGGCTGGCCCTGAGCTCAGCCTCAAACTCACATCACAATCCTCCTGCCTCTGCCTCCCGAGTGCTGGGATTACAGGCGTGAGCCACCACGCCCGGCACTGTGGTATGTGGTACTGGTTGCTGCTGGGTGTGGGTCTCCACACCCAGTATGGTTATGTGGTAACCGGGGATCGAACCCCGGTCCTTGCGCTTGCAAGACAGGTGCCAGAACCACTGAGCTAAATCCCCGGCCCCGGAACCCAGAATTTTTAACTTACAATTTCTTAAACTGGGAAATAGTGATGTAAAGATTTTATTATCCTGTAAGCCAGGGATTGGTAGACTACTGTCCCAAGGTGAAACCCGGCCTTCCACATGTTTGTGTCAGGGAAGTTTTACCAGAACACAATCACATCCATTCTCTTACCATTTGTTGGCCTCCTTCGCTGTGTGCTGTCTATAGCTTTTTCACACTGCAACTCCAGAACTGAGTATATGCAATAGAACATTTATAGACTGCAAGGCCTAAAATACTTAACTTAGCTCATGTTTTATAGAAAAAGTTTGCCCACCCCTAAACCATATCCTCATATTACACACAATCACTTCAGGGGTGTATTTCAATTAAAAACAAAAAAAAAGCAATCCATTTACAAAACCATAAACTGAAAAACCCCAACATGAAAATGACAGTTTAATGTTCAACTATCACTGCTGTTATTGGCTGTCATTATTTATCACACACAGCAAATACACCTCATCTTCAAATGGAAATAATCTTATTGTAGAAGTTACACTTTGGTTCAGAGAGCGGTTAATTTCATTCGGAAGTAATTTAATTATTCCTTGGTTAGTACATACTATATCCTAAGTGAGCCTGGGTATTTCAAAGTACATAATTTATTACACTCTCAGTGTGTAAATCTTAATTGTAGGGTTATGTTGTTGACTCCAGGGCATCAGACTCCAAAATTACATTTTTACATAAATGGTACCTCTTATTTTACCTTGCTAGTTTATATGTATGTATATTTAGTATTTTATAATAGCTTTTTAAAGTATGTAACATCCAAGTGAGACTGACATCCCTCTGCTGACTAATGAGCACGAATGGAGATCCTTCACTGTGGGGATCTCCTACACAGTGCTCGCCACCAGACAGCATTCCCCCAAAGGGTCAGAGAGTTAAAACGTTGATGAAGAGACACTGATTACTATACAATGTACATGAATTTCCTTGGAAGTGTTCAGTCGCATTTCTTATACAATGCCTTCACATTTCAGAAGAAACATACAATCAACAGCTGAAATCATCATTTCTCTAAAAAAACTAACTGGGTTACATGAAAAGCCTAAGCATATATCAAGACTGCATAGTGTTGGTATCAACCCACAAGATGGGAACACAGTAACAGTTTTAGAGAGATGGAGCTCTGGTGATAAACTGCCAGGACACAGCAATGTCAAGACTCAGGACAGGAAGTGTAAGATCTGAGGGCATACAAGCTATAGGTTCTTTCACATGAGAACACTATAAATGAAAGCAGTTTTCTCATACTGAGACCAAGCTATTCAGACAATACATATGAACTAGCTCTGACTGAATTTCTCTCTAGGGAAAAATCAGTTATTGTTCTTGATCAATAATTTATTTGGCTTTTGGAAAGACTTACCTCCTCCTTCCTCATTGTCTGTGTCCTCACCATTCTTGTCTTCACTGTCAAGGTTCAAATCATCTGGAAGGTCCAAGGCTTCCGGTTCTGGTAGCTTTTCCTGATTGCCATGGTAAGGGTCCACCTCATTCTCATCATATTCTCTCTTTAGGGTAGTCAGGGAGACGGGGAGAATTGTCATCATATTATTAAAAACAACACAGAGAAAGAGCTTTTTAAAAACATATATACATAAAATTGGTCTGAAATTTATAACAAACCAAAAGAATACCATGATGCCCTTCCCTAACATTATTACCAGAATACTTTCGTACTTTAATAGTATTTTCAGGTCTTTTGTGTTAGAATTTCAAATTCCATTTTCTGTTAGATTCTCCAAGGATAATAGGTCCTATGCTACTTTAATCGCAAAGAAGAAACTTGAATAAAGGACCATATGTTTTAGCTTCTGAACTATAGCACAAGTCCAAACACCATCCATACTATATCTCATTACATATTCTATATCCTTTTAAGAGCTTCTGTAGCATACTTATTTTATGAGGCACTGGGAGAAAAAAGAAAATCAATGGCTAGGGAAAAATGTCCAGAAATACTCTAAGAACTATACAAGGTAGAAAATCCCTGGTCTCGAGACAGGACAGCTGATGTGTTCAAATCTTTATTACCTCATCTATTTGTTCATTAATTTTGTCTTGGCCTTGTCCACCATCATCAGAGTCTGCTTCCTTTTCTTTTTTCTTATTCTGTTGGTTTTTATCTTTGTCCATGTTCTCAGCATCCAAGTTATCATCATTAGCAACAAGTTGAGAATCTTCCTACATGTCAAAGTAGGAAAAATAAGTATCTTAATTAACCTAAGAAAGTGCTTCTACATGAATTCTCTGCTTAACATAGCCCCATAGACAGGTAATTTCTGCCTATTAGGTGTGCGAGACAAAAATATGCACAACTCA
The DNA here is from genome assembly GCA_004026965.1 of Petromus typicus. Classification (NCBI taxonomy): domain Eukaryota; kingdom Metazoa; phylum Chordata; class Mammalia; order Rodentia; family Petromuridae; genus Petromus; species Petromus typicus. The sequence goes on along the minus strand of PVIR01000708.1, from coordinate 53,533 downwards.
CAGAACAGTTCAAGTCTGTCCAGACTGCAAAAAGAGTAGCAGCAATTGGAATGGTGGGTAAGATTATTAGATATACTGTAACTGCATGTTATACCCAGCTCTGGAATTCATCCAACTAGGAACTACAGAAATTTAGCAACCAATGAGAAAACCAATTCAGAGAATCTGTACTGAACTTTCACTTCCCTCCTCTATAAAACATGGGACAAGCCATGTCAGGCTTCTCTTATAGTCTGCATAAAATCATTGAGATTAGAAAGAAAAGGAGAAGCGGGAAGGAAGAGAAGAAAATGAATTGACAGATAGTAGGAAGATTACCTCCTCTCCCAACCTGGGGACTTTGGGGACAGGGAAATCTTTTAACTACCTCATCCATTCCCGGTCCTGTTTCTTCAGTTTTATTATCCTCTTCAACTTCATCATCATCATCATCATCATCACCCCAAAGTCTCTCATCTAGTTTGTCAGCTTCTTCACCATTGAGATCACCCATCTGTTTATCGAGTTCGTCTCCTTCACTATCTGATTTATCATCACCTTCTTCTGAAAGGGAAGGCACTGAGCTTAGTTAGGCAGATCTCCAAACTGACCCAGTCTTCTGTGCATATAAAAGGCAGATAGCAGCCACTTCTTGGCAAAGGTTGAACATGAGATTTACTTTCGGCTGTATTTTGCATAGTGGAAGAGTAAGATTCTCAAGTATGGATAAACAGTAAGAAGAATGCTGTCAAGCTATTAGGGTTTGGTGCTGGGGAGATGCCCATTATGGGGCTCAGCAACCTCCCTGGGCTTCAGTTTCTTACTTACAGAGTAATGGTTGGGGTTATGTGATTTCTGAGCCACCTCCTTGATCTCCAAAGTATTGATTTTTATGATTTTATCAAACATCTAAAGCAGACTACAGAACCCTGCCTAGTCTGTATGCTACATATATGTAGCATAAAAGGAAAAAAACCCCCACCGATTTATTAATGTGGCTTAAGTGTAGGCCTAAGGGATTTTATTTCTTTTCCAAATTCATTCCAACAAATGTATATTTCTAATTATGGGAAAGCTCATTTAAACAAAAAGTACCCCGAACAACTTGCTCCAAGTGGACATCACCCTCTATCAGAGATGGAAACATACCCTTTTGGGGTTCTCTACATGCCTAACAGGAGGCAGTCAGGATGCCACTCAGGGTCTGGTTTAAGCAAGAGGGGTCTGTAGAACCTGTGCCTTAGGGGGTCAGTGACAGTACATAAAGCTGCGGACGTCGTCACATGTAGTAATACAGAGAACCAGAGTTTTTCAAGAGACTACAATAGGCCTATCAAGAACCTCTAATTTTCTAGATAAAACATTTATGCTTTCAACAATAAGACTCAAGTGAAAAATAATCTCACACCTTGTTCTTCAAGCACCCCATCATGCATTTTCCCCTCAAAGTCCTCTGACATTTCAATGGCATTATCCTCGCCTTTAATATCAGATTTTGAGTCAGGCTCTTCATTTTTCTTCTCTTGATCCTTCTGAAATGAATCCTCTACCTGTATCAAAAAGCATTATAGAAAGCATAAACAGAAGTTTAAACTGTACTAAGATTTACTTTAGTTCTATAATGTAAGTGTCAAGCTTAACAGTGTAAAAATATTCTGGGGAGAGAAAAAAAAAACAACCAATAGCCACATGCAGTAATTTCTAGAATATTTCTTTTAATTTCTCAAGTTAACTACTACTTTACTGCTTTTGTGATCACAGAATAAGAAATTTTGTTCAGGTTTTCTTCACAGAAGTTTTAAAAAAGAAAAACTTTTTCAATATCCCAAATACATTTAAAAGAATATGTACTATTTTCAAAGATTTTTTTTTTTTTTTTTTTTTTTTTTTTTTAGGATTTTGGAGACAGGGTCTCGCTTTGTGGTTCAGGCTGGCCCTGAGCTCAGCCTCAAACTCACATCACAATCCTCCTGCCTCTGCCTCCCGAGTGCTGGGATTACAGGCATGAGCCACCACGCCCGGCACTGTGGTATGTGGTACTGGTTGCTGCTGGGTGTGGGTCTCCACACCCAGTATTGTTATG